>JAZFAU010000279.1:0-110000 GCA_037178615.1 Dione vanillae | reverse complement strand
TCTTTACACTCGTCTCAGTGAGATTACTGTGCTATATACGGAGTAAAGTGTAAAGCTGAAAAAGAAGTGTTTCTAAGTAAATAGTTTAAAGTCCCTTACCTTGGATCCTTTCTTAGGCCACATAAGCTGCCAGGGCTCGCACGAAACGCGTAATACATCGAAACCCTCTTCCAAGTATATATTCGCATACTTCATCACCTGTTTGTGTCCAGCGAGTAGCCAATTCAACATTATACATATTGGTCTATCTGTTTGTCTGTTTATCCTTGTAAGAAAGTAAATAAGTTTAGGCAATATAGGTATTTAGTTTTTACTTTAACTGGGAATCGAACTGGTATCCTAAGTTTCGCTTTGATTTTAAAATGAATTGTATTTTTTTAGCTTCATGCTTTTTCCCGCTCATAGTAGGGCAGGTAGAGGGAACCGCAGGAACCTTTCGAACTAAGTGTTAAGATACTCTGTCTCCAGTTTTCCGCCATTTTGACATTTTAGTGGCGAAACTGAACGCCGTGCTTGCCTAGTTGCCAAAGCGAAGAAAATGGAAATGAAAAATCTATTGTCTCCAAGTAGGAATCGAACCCACAAATTATAGCGTTTACAGGCAGACGCTAAGCCTATGTGCCACAACGGTCCTCTGAATTGTATTGTAAGATTTATTAAGTACCTACCAGATAATTAACCTTTTACTTTTTATAAGTCTAATGATATATTATGGTTTGAACCGCCATTAGCTAAGTCGAGTTCAAATTCCCAAGGACGGTTAGCTCATTAGTAAATGAGATATTTCAAGCTAATAAATGAGAGGATTACTTGAAATATTTTTTTTATATATTTCTCGAAAACTCCACTAAGTGTATCTTATTACTAAGTGAGTTAAGTATCCTTCAATAAAAATCATAAGTATACATCTACATTATAGAGAAATACAATGGCTTATAACCTATATAGTTGTTGATAACCTATATAGTGTTATACTGCGTCGTAGCGTAGTGTAGAGGAAGCACTAAGAAAGTAAAATAAAATTCTAAAATTTTGAAGAGAGATTTAATTTTACTTTCTTATAGTCAACGCTAAGGAAATTCGTTGAATGTAATAAACAATAATGTAAGGTTTTCTAAAATAATAAATGTTTAGTTCAGAATAGGGCCCCGTCGTGACGTTGCACTCCGACTGTAAACGCGACCATCGTGAGTTCAATACCCAGTTGGAAAAAATAAAATAATTTTCATTCCCTTCATTCAGGGAGCAAGGCTATCTCCTAGCTTAGATTTTAAAATTAGGGAAAAGTAATGAAAAGTAGGCGATAAGTAAGGAAAAGTAGGTCAAAAGTAGGTGAAAAGTAGGGAAAAGTAGGCAAAAAGTAGGATACTACTTACTCTTGTTATCTATGTCCAGGATAGGGCGAAAAGTAAAAAAAAAAAATATATAAATATTAATCTAGAGTAAACCACTTACTTCATAGTCCTTTTGTCAACTTCTATTTTGTCATTGTCATTAGATATGTAAGTTATATTCTTAGTTACAGTCTGCGTGTGCGCACTGCGGCGGAACAACTTCGGTATGCAACGAGTACTCAGAGGTGAAAACATTACGCAAAAATGCTGAAATTTATTTAATTATTTAATAATTTTTCAATATATTTTATTTATTTACAACCATATAAAATATACATTATAAATACTTATCCATCGGAAATTTTTATATAACAAAATTATGGAAAATTTAAAGGTACACATTGTGCAACATTTAATTCCACATTTATTGAAATAAAGTGCCTTGAATTTCGGTTATCTTAATCACTATCTCCTTGCTTTATACGAGATAACGAGTGTAGCTAAAAAAATCATTTATTAAATAAATAAGTGTAGAGTTCTGTACATTCCCATGTCCATCGTGGATACGCTTACCTAGAGTGTCTACACAGTAAATCCTCATTGCCTACGCTATTTACGTTAGTGTGACATTAAAATTAATTGTAAAAAACGAAGAAACTCACTTGTTTAACGATCATTTTTCTGTTTGTTATAAATTGGAACCGCTATTTTTACCTGAAGTAATTAAAAAAAACAGTTACATAAAGCGCACATACTAATAAAACGCAGCGTCGACTTCCGCCACTCAACACGCCAACGTCCTGATAATTAGTGGGGTACAGAGTATCCTAAGACTTAGTTTCCCCTGTCTACAAAAAAAACAATACAAACAAAAAGTATAAAATATATCTTTCTTGACAAAGGTGGACTTTCTTGAAATAAACTTTCTAGTTAAAGGTTTACTTAGTTAGTTAGTAAGTTAGTTACGTGTTTGGTGGTAGCTCAGAAAACAGTCAAACATGCTCAGGAAAAATTACAACATAATTTTAATCAATTATGTAAATGGGCACACGATGGAGGTCTGATAATAAATGCACAAAAAACCAAGCTTATACATATTCACTCGTCGCAAAACCAGACGGACACCAGACCTATCATCGTGGCTCACAACCATTCGTGTTTGCACACCTCATGCAGTCTGAATTGTTCCTGTGAATGTATTGAACAAGTGAAAACACATATGTTCATAGGCTTAATAATCGATGACAGATTCACCTGGGGCCCGCATAAAGATCACGTTTGCTCAAAATTAAGATCATTATTAAGCAAACTCAGTATACTCAAAGCCAAATTACCATAGCATATACTGCGGCTCGTATACGTGGCCTTAGCTGACTCGGTTATCGATTATGGTGTTAGTAGTTACGGCAGATCCTCCAAATCAAATTTGGAAAATATTTACAATTTACAGTTAAGATTATTAAAAACAATTGTACCTAAATACAAACTTAATAATTATAAGAACAACTATAATCAGCTCTTTCGGCATTGTAATGTTATGAATATATATGACAAAGTTAAATTTTCTATTCTAACCCAGATTAATAATACAACCTTGCTAAATGAAAAACTGAGACCTATAGGCTTACGTCGACTTGATTCAAACCATAAATACCACCTATCAAAAACTAATGATAAATATGGAAAGAGAACTGATGACTATTCAATACCTGAATATGTAAACGAACTGCCCAGAGAACAACAAGAAATGTATAAAAGCACCACGAAAATCAAATCACGTTTTAAAAAATATTTTTTAGAAAAACAATCTGAATTAATGAAATGACTCTCTGTACCCAGATAAACCCTCGAGGTTTTCGTGGTACTTAAAATTTTCAAAGTAAAATGTATTTGTTACGTATTGGCCAATAAATTAAAAAAAGGAGTTAAAAAATAAAATTAAATATTATGCTATATAGATCAATTTGTATAAATTATTTGTACTTACAATTAAATAAATATTTTTTTTAATTGGGATTTAGAAGATAAATGGACTTTATTAAAAAGGTTTAGGAAGTTCGTAGGTACGTAGATACGTTATGCTCATAGCAACCTAATATGACCACCAAGAATGAGGTGGAGGGAAGCATGTAGTAACGGGGACGTTGGCAGTGAGGAACATTATGATAGTTAAAGAAAAGAAATACAGGGATGTGCACGTCATGATGAAAACATTGGAAGCAGAAGAAATTGGATAATATGATATTACTTACGTACGCCGAAAACAAAGCGTATGGACAGATTTTGAAGTCGTACTTAGTTATTAAGTAGTTTCTTGGTCACATCCTAGAATGTGTGTGAGTAAGGAAGTTAAGTTGATGATGTAGGTTCCAACGTAGGAATAATCATCTCAGGCTGATGTTGTGAATTCTAAAAGCTTTTGAGGAAAAGCACATTTTTTGGCATAATACTCTGATACAGCTTCAAATGACTATGAACTGAAATCGGGTAGGCGAAATTAAAATAGTAAAGCAAGTTTCAGATTTTATTTGAAAACTTGGGACTTATGTGAAATGGAGGAGTTGTATAAAAGAATTGAAGATGTGCATCACACGTCTCCAAGAATCTCTAACCAGACTCCAGATTCCTAATGGTATTGCGTAAATACCAAAGATTGGTATCCCAACCGCTTCATACAAATATACTGGTCTGACACGAGCGTGTCCTGTCACCAGTATATTATAAATTTAAATTAGTTCATATTTTAAGATTGTACTATATAGTCAATATATATTTGTCACATTTGCCATCAAACGTTCGATATATATGCGTAAAATTGTGCTGGAAAAGAATTTGGCATCCAAACTTAGAATGACTTCATTTATAGGAAATAAAACTGAGATCATGAAAGAAAACCATTAATTGACAAAATTAGATTTAGAAACTGAGATTACAGTAAACAGAGAGGATCTACAGAGGGTTGGGGAAGGAAAAGGTGAAAAGTGTACCTACACCATATGACTTGTATATTTTTTATAACAAATGAGTTTTTTAAAAGACACGTGCCTAAATCGCCCATGCATGCATGAGCATGTATATATTTATGCAAATACCCAAGGATACTTAAATGATTCACCTATTTATTATAATTTATGTAGTTAATTAAATAATTTTATGCACGGTTTATTTTTATATGATTAGGTAAGTGAAAAAATATTATAGAAACTCTCAGTTTTAAAATAAATCCTTGTATGTAGAACTTAATATATTAATTAACTAACTGACAAACTATAATCTTTAAATATTGCAATTCGCGATTCTTTCACCGGGCAGTGTGTACTCTTTTACAATGGAATCCCAGAAAACCTCCAACAATGCTCTATATCACAATTTAAAGGAATTGTGAAAAAATGTTTGTGTGTTAAAGGTTATTAACTAATTATTGATTTTTAAATGACAACATACCTTGGGAATGAAATGCTCGCTCCAGTATGTTTCAAACGTGTCATTATCATAAATTAGTAACTGTAAAATTATATCACTATTTTAAAAAAATGTCACGTTGAGCTTCTTGTGCTTGTTATTCTCAGGTCTAAGGCGTAACTTAACACTAACAGTGTTGATGTTTTTGACGTCAAAAAAAGAACCTCGTTTTCTTAATTTGATTGTTATTTTAATTTTAATTGAACCTGACCTGACCAAAAACTAGACCCAACTTTCTTAGCTGCGCATATCACCTTTTGTTATAAATTAATTTTATTAATTTTAAAATTAAAACACTTTTAATTATTTTTTTTATCATTTTTATTACCTATTATAAATATGTAAGATTATTATGAAATTTGATCGCGAAAAAAAATTAATTGAAAGCAGTACTTACTGAGAACTGCGTGTTGAAACAACAAACTGCCAACTGCTTTGACAGCTTTGTAAAACTGGTGATATCTTTTTAATACTATTTTATTTTAATTGTTTTTTCCTGATGCTAATTAATGATTTACTAAGAAACAGGATTATTTTTACTGATGTAATTAATTTTCCACATTTTGTTATTATTTATATTTATATTATTTTTATTTAATATAATTATGATTATATATATATATATATATATATATATATATATATATATATATATATATATATATATATATATATATATATATATATATATATATATATATATATATAACCGCAGGGACCGTGGGAATCCAGTGTTAAGACACTCCGTTGCTTAACCCCTGCTTTGTCCGTCCCCACTTTAAAAAAAAAAAAACCTAATGCTTACATACAATGTATCTATTATGCTTATTACTTTAAGTACATTTGTTATAGCAATCATTCAATTACGTAAGAATCAATCAAAGGAATAAGAAAAAATGTCGATTATCTAGTACATGTGTCTTCTGTATGATGTAAGATAAGCACTAACAATTACACGTAATTAATAAGTATTTCGCGTAAACTGAGCTAAGAAACTAAATAATTATCTTTCAACTTACTTAATCCCAAAAGCTTTATATTTATAAAAATATTTATTATTTTTCACGCTTTTATCCTTCGCATAACAGGGCCGGCAGAGGGAACAAGCGTTAGTGTTTAGTGGTAAGGCACTCCGTACGCCACATTCCGCTTTTCGAAGCTTTCCGTGTTGAGTGGCGGAACTCAAAGCTGCGGTTGCCTAGATGCCAGAGCGAAGAAATTTGAAATACACTTTACAGAAGTCAATAATATTTAGGCAATAAAAGGTTACAATAAAATAATAAAGAAACGTGAGATACAGAAACTGAAAGAAAAGGTCATAATCAAGAGTTTACTAATTTATTTTCTTCTCTGTGCCTCTTTGAAAGTAATTTATGATTTAAAATAAAATAATCCTTTTAGAATCATTTAATTGCAATCGTAAAAATTATATCCAAATAACAAAAAGATACGAACGCTTAAGTGGTTTCCTTTTGTCGAATTTGATGTGCATAAAAATCGTTACAAACTGTATTTTATTTTATACAACTTTATGTAATATGACCATCAAATTAGTTTTACAAGTTTGTTGCGGGTTCGATTCTCACTCGGGATTTTTCCATTTCCATTTTATTCGCTATAGTAAATAGGCAAAGTGTGGCGTTGAGCTACGCCACTCAACACGCAATAAATCGAAAAAAGCGGAAAGCAGGAAACAGAGTGTCTTAATATTAGGTTCCCACGGTTCCTGCAGTTCCCTACCTACCCTGCCATGTGCGGGATAAAGCGTGAAGCTATAAACAAAAGCTGTATTTTTCGATCAAGAAGCAAATGGCGGTGGCGCAAGGGTTACGAAACCCTCAGTGCACGGCAGCCACTCGCACTTGACCGATTTTTTCTTATATTACAATGATAAATTATCTATGTTAAGATAATATGACGTAAATAAACCTCCATTAGACAGGCACGTATATATTATCATGCCTGATGCCATATGTGCTAATGTGTTTATAGCTTTATATATGAGATAAATGTAAACTGTACGTAAATTGCACAGTACTTATATACAGATAATTAATCAAAAATATACTTTACATTGTATAACTTATGCTGTCATATTTTTATATTATTAAATCAATTTTTTTGTTTATGATGCGTAGATATAGCAGAGCGTAGAGCTCAGAGATAGAGAGTATCTCTTATGTCAGAGTTTTCCGTTTCCACATCTCTTTGTTATAAGAAATACCTATTTGCGATTTAAGTAAGCTGTTGAATTAATTCTCCGATGCCGTTGAACTCATGATCCGAGTTTGGATCCAACCAATAACCATTGCGCTTATAGTCAAACTACAGAACAATAGCTTTAGAATATTATTTTAAAAATTCAGAATTAAAAATCTAACCCTATTGTACTGCCTAACCAATTTCTACACAGTTACGTAAGGAGCATTAAAATATAATTAAAATTATATATAGAATAATTTTTTAAGAAGAATTATGTAAAATGGCATTGGCTTTAACTCGTATTCTCTAAGAATCAGGCTACAAAAAATATTTAATGTTTCAAAGTTTCCTTGGAAACATTATAGTTGTTTATGCCTAGATGAAACAGGCTCATCCTTCATCAATACTTTAACCTTGATCAAACACAATGTAGCCAAACTTGTCAAGAAAAACATATTTCACATACAAGTACAAAGTAGATTTTATGTTGCTACATGCAACTTTAACAACAACATTAACTAACTTAAATAATTTAGTAACTTATTTTTTATTTTTTTTAGCTTCACGCTTTGTCCCGCACATGGCAGGGTAGGCAGAAGGAACTGCAGGGACTGTGTTAAGACACTCCGTTGCTTAGTTCCTGCTTTCTCCGTTCCCGCTTTCCGCCTTTTTCAAGGCATTGCGTGTTGAGTGGCTGAGCTCCGCCGCGCTTTTAGTAATTTTCCCTAGAAAATTATAATTAACGTGTAAGATATAATAAATTGCACATTTTTTGTAATATAATAAAATTTTACTTAAATTTACATTGAAAGGCTATTAATTAACATCAATAAATTATGAAAACAAATTAAAATGAGAATCATGAATTTAAATTGAATATATATAAATAATGTACATATTTATTTTTAAATGTAAAATATCTCTAATAAGGTTATTATGGTTAGTATTACATTTTTATATTAAAGAAAGCGTATAAAAATTGTTCAACATATAAAAACAAATAAATATCAAATATCATATATTGTTGAATAAAATAATAAATAACCTTGTATTTATTTATTATTTTAAGGTTTATCCTGCATATAGTTGTAGTGGGAAAAGTCTCCGTTTTTGTTTTTTTGGAATAAAAAACTTTCCGATGTAGTCGATAAAAAATGAAAATACGAGGATCAAACTGAAAGTTCTTAGAAAATCAAAAACTAAGCATTCTAGCAAGTTATTAGTTTTATTATAACTTTTTAAAATAGCGTCCGGAAAGCACCTTGAAACCATCACCAGCAGAAAAGCACCTTGCCCACTCGGCCTTAGGGTTCTCTTCAACGGCGTTTTGAAACGCAGCTACTGCTTCTTCGGCGTCCATAAAATGTTTTCCTCGAAGTTTTTCTTTTATTTTCGGGAATAAATAAAAATCGCAGGGTGCGAGGTCGGGGATTTACGGCGGGTGACCCAGTAATTCCACGTCTAAGGTCGCCAAATAGTCGATCGTTTGCCTGGTGGTGTGCGACGAGGCATTATCGTGATGAAGGAGGATCCTGCTGCGAGGTCGTTTCTCTCGAACTTTTTCCAAGACAAGTGGCAAACAGTTGTTAGTGTACCACTCTGCATTAACCGTTTTCTGATCCTCTAAGACAACTGTCGCGTAATGACTTGTCTTTCCGAAGAACGAGGCCACCATCTTTTTTCCAACACTTCGACCTCTCTTCACTTTAGTTAGCAACTCTTCGGAAAGAAACACCCACTGAGCAGACTGTCTTTTGGTTTCCGGATCATAACAGTAAATCCAGCTTTCGTCATCCGTTAGTATGTCGAACACAGCATTTGAGTCACCTCCGTTAAATTTTTGGATCATTTCTCGGCACCAATCAACACGGCGGAGTTTTTGAGCCTCGGTCAAATTATGCGGTATCCAGCGGGCACAAAGCTTCCTGACCGCTAAATGTTCATGGAGGATTTTGTGCACTTGACTCATACCTATGCCTAGACTTGTCCGAATCTGCTGATAGGTCACTCTTTTGTCAGTCTCTATCATACGCCGCACAACACTGATATTATCTTCAGTCGTCGCTGTAGAAGGCCGTCCCTCACGCAAATCATCGGTGCGATTAGTTCGACCACGTTTGAATTCATTAAACCAGTTGTAAACTGTGGCACGAGATGGGGCTTCATCGTGATAAGCCAATCGAAGTCTATCATAACTTTCTTGTTGACTTATATGACATCGAAAGTCATAAAAACTCATTGCACGAAAATTTTCTCGGCTTAAATTCATTCTGACGTGCACAGACAATTTTCAATTTGCCGCCAAATCGTAAAACAAATGACAAACGAATGAAATGTATACTCAATATTATTGGTAAAGAGTTCTATTTTCAAAATTTAAACTTATTTTTTTTAATATAATGCTTTTAAGTTGCCAGTTCTAAAAACTTTCAGTTTGACCCTCGTATAGAGAGTTGGTGCTTATATTTTAAATCTTTCATAGATTATTAATTGAACTACTTTTATACGCTAAATTAGTTATATTTGCATTGACCTCGAATTTTATATACATAATTGTTTTACCTTGAATCCATACAAGAAAACATTTAAAAATATTAAAGTATTTTTAAATATATTACAAATGTATATGCAATTTTCGACACACAAAAACCTATATTAAATTTAAATACAAAATAGTTAATGTTAAAAATAAAGTTAAAAATGAGTTCCGCCACTCAACACGCAAAGCCTCGAAAAAGGCGGAAAGTGGGGACAGAGAATGCAGTTACTAAGCAACGGAGTGTCTTAACACTAGATTCATATAACCAGCAGTTCCCTCTGCCTACCCCGCAAAATACGGGATAAAGCGTGAAGCTAAAAAAAAGAAAAAAATACAACATCTTTTTTGTAAATAGACTTTTCTAAAGTTAATTGCCGAATATGTAAAGTCACCATCAACTAGGAAGACAGCCGAGAAGAGCTGTTGAGATATAAGTAGAGAACGCAATGCCCACAAAATTGATTTCTTTCTATGAAATTGTTATGTAAAATTCAATGAAATTGTTATTAATGTTTTTTGCATAATTTATTACAGCGTTTGCTGCTAATAGGTTAATATTAATTAGTATTATGTATTTTAAAATAAAATTATAAAAAATTGTATTTAAAATATGGAAAAATTTTTAATAAATAATTCTGGTTAATGATATGATAATTTCGTTCTTTGAACGTTTTTTTTTTTGGTAATATTTTGTTTATGATGTGTCTGGTAAGTAAAATTATTATATTTGCAATTCTTATTTGTGCTTGTTGTTTATAAAAAAATCTGATGTCTCTTCTCTTTCGGTAGCGGAAATTTGTAAAAATCTCCCCACAGAGATGCTAACAATGTAATAAGTTTTTTTTTTCTTTTTTTCTTTTTTTTTTTTAGCTTCACGCTACGCATATGGCAGGGTAGGCAGAGGGAACTGTAGGGACCATACGAACCTAGTGTTAAGACACTCCGTTACTTAGTCCCTGCTTACTCCGTCCCCGCTTTCCGTTTCCGAGGCATTGCGTGTTGAGTGGCGGAACTCAACGCCGCGTTTTGCCTTAGATGCCAGAGCGAAGTAAATGGAAATGGAAAAAACCATCTTCTCCGACTGGGGATCGAACCCAGTAACCGTCGCGTTACAGGCAGACGTTGCGCCTCTGCGCCACGACGGTCCTCTGTATATATATGTATATATATATATATATATATATATATATATATATATATATATATATATATATATATATATATATATATATATATATATATATATATATATATATATATATATATATATATATATATATATATATATATATATATATATATATATATATATATATATATATATATATATATATATATATATATATATATATATATATATATATATATATTTATATAGTAATCTAGTGTGTATATATATAAAATTAATCATACAAACAACAGGTGCCTTGGATTTTATCAAGGCGCAGATAAAAAATATCTGCAATAAACATTATTCTATCTCATGTTTTCATTAATAAATAGCGTATCTTATACTTATTACTTAATTTATATTTATAGTTAGTATCTAATATTAAAAAAGTAAAGCATTTGTATAATAAAAAGCATTACACCGGATGAAAACTACTTTTTGAGTTGGACTTTCCATTAATCGAAGCGGTTTAGGGCCATATTAAAATGTCGTTAAAATTATCGATTTGATCTTTTTCTATACTTAAATAATCATTTCCTAAATATCCTTCTGTAAACGTGACGGTTTGAGAGTTTGATTCCAACTCGTGGAAGATGGTTTATATCATTTCCATTTTCTTCGCTTGGGCAACTAGGCAAGCGCGGCGTTAAGTTTTGTCATTCAAGACACAAAGCGTCCAAAAGCTGAAAACTGTTAATGGATTTCCTGCGGTTCCCTCTGCCTACCCTGCTATGAGTGAGATAAAGGGTGAAGCTAATTTATTTTGAAATCTGGGCATTCCGCTTATTTATAATAAATATTCGTTTATTTTATACAAAGCGGTGACAAGCAATGGAGTGTCTCAACACTAGGTTCGTATGGTTCCTGCAGTTCTCTCTGCCTACCCTGCCGTGCGGAGATAAAGCGTGAAGCTAGAAACAAAATCGCTTATTAAAGAAATTTAACCACTAATTTTATTTATTTTTAAATGATGATTCAACCGTGAGAAGCGTGTTACTTTCCAGTCAGTGAAATTCGGTCTATAGCAGACAATTTCTAAATGCATCACTATAGTCTACGATATCAGTACATAATTGAACTTATAACTATATTAATAAGTATATAGAGTACTCAAGTATGTTTGTAAATAATACTTGTGATTTAAACGAAGATGGAGTTATAAATATATAGATGTTTATTTTACTTTTATATGTATTAAAAAATTAAGATTGAAAAAATAATACAACAAATCTAGATTTTGACCTAGATGTGTCCTCTTATGTTACTATCATTAAGTATTACTTGTGTGTTGAAACTACAAAAATTATTAATGTACCATCGTATCGCAGTGAGGCAGTCCGTGAGAGAGATGGTTGTAAGTTTGATTCCTATACAATACCAAATTCAATGTTTAGAATGGAAAAAGCAAATAATTCAAATAAAAATATATATTTTTACTAAATTACTGAATCTTACCTTAAACTTTTGGCAATACACAAATTAATTTACAAGCAATCCTTATTGTTCAAAATAACTTAATAGTACACTTTTAACACATTTATTAAATTATTTTATTTTTTTTTATTTTATTTCCTCAACACACGTCTAGATGTACTCTCGTTTAGCTCACAACACGTACTGACGGCTTCACTATCTTGTGCATCTAAATGAAAATATTAAAGTTACTTATCGTGCTTATTAAAGATATATATTTTTATTATATATTATATAAATTGAAAATATATCCTTATATATTATCTGTGTAAGCGTTTTAACCGTTGCGGACACTTAGAGCGGCGAGTTTTTGACCTAGAAATTTACTTTTGATACGGTTTTAAAAATCATCAAAAAACGTATTGGTGAAAATAAATATATCCGATGTTTGAACTTGAACAGTTCAATTGATAATTGATTGAACAAATTCTACAGGATAACCAATTGCATTTGCTTGAAAAACATTTGCGCGCACTTTTTGACAGTCTCAAAAATTCAGTCTTTTAACACCAAAATTTTATCTAAAAAAGTTAATAAAACGAAACGCAAGAGAGATTTAATTTTAAATGAAAAGTGACAATATTCTTATGCATGAAAAAAAGTTTCGATAAATAGTCAAATTTCAGTTCCTCACAGCTAGACTATACCAGTGACTCTTCTATCGTCTATGAGTTATAAAAAAAGTTTACGCTGTTTTGTTATATAGATTAATATTGGGGAATCATTGTATTAAGAATGTCGTTCGTCCAACATTTGTAACATTTCTTATTGAGTGTTAGAACTCTACGTCTGTTCTCCAGAGCGGGGAATGGACAATAATTTTTATATAATACAACCCCCTGAGTGGGAATCGAACCTAGAACCCAGTGTCGCCTCATAGCAGAACGAGAAGGGTTCTAAATGTATAAATATTGAATAAAATATTAAACATTAAATGCATATATAATAGAATATGTTTAACCTAAGTATAATTCAGGCCATCAGGGAAACGTAATTGTAATAAACCAACACGCAATTCACGTTTCGCTGCACACGGTTTCAAAAGAAAAAAAATAAATTTACATATTCATAGTCGCTTCGCTTGTGTATTTCGTCTCGCTTCGCTCGTACACGTCCTTTCGCTTCGTTCGCTTATTCAATTATAAGTATTAGCCATTACTGGATATTTTACTAGGTTTTTGCGTTTTTGTGCCACATTAACGATCATTCCATTTACATTATAACGAACGGTCTTTTAATGTTTTTCTTTTATTCTAATGCACTTTTTGATCGCTTAGTTTTTATTTAGTTTAGTGTCTTTTCCTGTATATGTATAAATTAGCAAAAATCAAAAAACACTTTGTTGTTTCCTTCTACATTGGCGTATTTTTGATTTCTGAATGTCGTGTCACTCTGTGTAGGCTCTGGTAGCTGCAGTTTATGTGGAAATTGTGACAAAAATTAAGCAATAGCTTTCACGTCTTTTATTGACTTAACATTCCTTTACTTCAAGAGACTGCCAATTTAAATATTTGATATTAATTTAAACCCTAGCTTTTAAGAAAATTGTCTTGGCAGACAGATAACAAAGTACTACATAATCCTGTAGACATTAAATATTTTTCTTTTGAAGTTTTCCTAAAAAAATAAATGTTCAATTTAATTTTTAAGTGTGAACACAATTTATGGCCTGACTGGCCGACGACTTCGTCTGCTTAATTAAGTCGTAAGATCCCATACATTTTAAAATTTTATACCTCCAACACAATGCAATTCTACGATTTTCTTGTCGTATTTTTTGAATTGTTACACTCTTTTGTTATTATTAAAAATCATGACCAATGTTTTTATATATTTCATTCGTATATACCTAAGTATATTGTACAATGTGAACGTAGGAATATGTAATTAGCATACAACCTTCAGACTATGTTCTAGTTTTTTAGTTTATAACGTAAAAAACAAGTTCACTTCCCACAACTAAAATTTACAAGCAACACTATTTAGGTACATACATACGAGTACATAGCATCACGCTTTATCCCTAACGGGGTAGTCAGAAAGAACGAATCGCCAAACGCTGCGGTCCCTGCGTACCTCTTTCGCTTCGTCCACCATTATTGCTCCTTCAAACCTTTTGAGAGGTCTCCAAGGTTTTTACGTGGCCTTAATCCAGAATCTTCACCATTGTGTTTTAGAAGGCAAGCCCTTATCTATCTTACGAATCACTATTGCCATTCTCGTATATCTTCTTTACCATTCTTTCGACGTGTCTAACTTAGCTGAGCATGTTCTTCTACTATTCTCAAATCTTTTCGGTCATTTAAACTAACGCATATCCTCTAAATAAACCGCATCTCTACAGCATTTATGTTTCTTCATGTTTTTTGCAATACTCACGTTTTACTGACACTATTTATCATTGCGAGTAATCGAAATAATTTAATAGTCTCTGATTTTGTTTGTTTTACGAGGTTCAGATAGCACATTAAGCCTAGCTTCTTATTCATATATGAAGCACCGAGATAAAACTATACTTTGTGCAAGTTGGGTCTGTAAGCTATTACTATAAAAAGTTTCCGTTATAAAAGAACAAATATACAAATAGACAGACAAATTTTGCTGAGAGGTCTTTTAGCTACTATTATAGATATGACAGTTAAAATTTTATTTACAGGCAGACAATTAAAATTTTATTTAATCTTTAACATACAGAATTGATTTTTCTATCTATTTATTTTATCCGGTGTATATGACAGTGTGATTTCGTATACAAAAATAACCTAGTATTAAGACACTCCGTTGCTCAGTCCCTGCTTTCTCCGTCCCCGCTTTCCACATTTTTCGAGGCACTGCGTGTTGAGTGGCGGAACTCAACGTCGTGCTTTGCCTAGTTTCCAGAGCGAATAAAATGGAAGTAGAAAAATCCATCCTCCCCGAGTGGGAATCGAACTCTCAAACCCTCGCGTTTACAGGCAGACGCTTACGCCTCTGCGCCACGATGGTCCCATACTACAAATATACTATTAAATGTTACCAATTTGCCATTTTTCATAAAAAATTAATGGAATGGGAAAGAAATATAGCTCTTTGCCACTTTGACAAGATAGTGTACGCTTGCATCATACTTCACAAATGGCGTTTTATTTTAAAATGATAATTAATTTATATTATTAATTTCTTTGAAATTTTCTTTGTTTCGAAAATATTACTTACTTTATAATTTTACCAAATTTATAAAAACTACTTAAAATTATGCTTCAAGATAAAGGTCGTGAGAATAACTCCAATCTGTATAATATATAGAAAACAAAATATTTTTTATCTTAAAACGGTATATGGCAGTTTGTTCCGTTACAGAAATAAAATTGCACAAAAACACACTCTAGTGAAACGCGGATGACTAAACTAGGTAAACCTGTACCTGTTAACAAGTTCCCAGCCATTTTAACGCTATAATCGACTTAATACTATCGCAATATGTTAGGAAAAATAAAAAAATCTATATAATATAAATACATATCTTTATAGTAATATTTTAAATCGAAGCCAATTTTTCATAGTGAAAAAAAGGGTAGAAGAGGGTTAAATAGGCAACAAAATGTATGAAGGAGGGACTATCTCTCATAAAACAACATTTTATTTTTAGCTTTACGCTTTATCCCATACACGACAGGGTAGGCGGAGGGAACTGCAGGAACCATAAGAACCTAGTGTTAAGACACTCCGTTGCTTAGTCCCTGCTTTCTCCGTCACTGTTTTCCACCTTTTTCGAGGCATTGCGTGTTGAGTGGCGGAACTCAACGCCGCGCTTTGCCTATTTTCCAGAGCGAAGAAAATGGAAATAGAAAAATCCATCTTACCCAAATGGGAATCGAACCCACGAACCGTTTACAGGCAGACGCTTACGCCTCACGCGCCACGACGGTCCTCAACAATTTTTCTGCATATATTTTCCTGGTATGTTTCACCTGTTACTATTATCATTTTTCCCATAATAAGTAGCCTATGTTAGGTACATCTAGGGGTTAAAGAATCTTTAAATCTTTCCTCTTTATAATATTAATACAGATATAATAAAAATGTAACCCCCAACTGGACGCTGCCCGTGCAAAAATTATATATTTTATTTGTATTATAGTAATCTTAAATTTAATTCTAACTGAGAAATAAAAAAATAGATCAATTTAAATGTATTTCATTAGTGTACAACGAAATTGCTACAAAATCATTGATAAGGCTTAAATTCCAAGTGGTTCGAACTTTACTTTCCCAAGTAGAAAAAGCTGAGTGTAGTATAACATTCTACAGTAAGGACCTCCCTTAAAAGGAAGATATCCTTATAAAAGCGATGACATTATGTCAATCGGGGCTGTTGCATGTAAGCAACGGTCCGTATTAGAAGAGTACTACTAAAATATTGTTATTAAATGATTTACGTCATTTAATACAACTCCCTCTGCTCGAAACACATGGCTTATTAGATGTTATTATTTAAATTTAAACAACTACTTCATATTTCTAACAATTTCTAACAAATCATACGAGAAAGTAGATAATTAATTGTTTTAATTTTTTACAGGATTCCCAACGAGAACTTAGCTCTCACTCTATTTAATGTAAACAAATGAAATAACGGAACGGAAATGACCTTTGCTGTGTATAGAATAAAAATATATATAATAACTATGTACATATACATCATATTATAATATATACGCTATGACGACTGTATGTAGAAAAAAGTTTTAAGTTGTGATATCCGGATGGATATCAATCATATTTCTTGGTATTTACTATATGTGAATTTTTCATTAATAAAATGCTAAATATACTTAATTAAAATAAAAACGAATCTATAAAATTAATGTATACAAAAATAAATTTTAATTCTTCCCTTGTTTTGTGTGTACTAAAAATACCCCTTTTTTTACCTTAAAAATATTTTTATTTGCTGCAGCTACAGTTTTAGTAGCTGTAGCAAAATAATTTAATCATTTCATACAAAAATCCAGTACTTCGATCGTACGACTAAGAATTTAATAATCAATAAGAAATTAACTAATTTATATACATCAGTTATAACTCCCAAGATCTCAGAAACGTAGTTACTCTTTAAAATACGCTCTCTTGCAATTTAACACAATTTTCCTGATTACAATAGTAAAAAATGCTTGTAAACTTATTAGTTTCATATTTTTTTAACTTTATCCTGTACGTGGCATAATAGGCCAGATCGGAGAAAACGGAAATGAAAAATGAATCTTCCTCGAATTGGAATCGAACCCACAAACCGTCGTGTTTACAGGAAGACGCTACGCCTCTGCGCCAGGACGGTCTTCAATTATTATTAAAATTTAATAAATTTTAAGTGCAAAGCAACAAATAAAATACCACAGCCTTGAACGCCTTTATATAATATTATAGAATAATTAGCAAAGGTTCCTTTGGAGAGGAGAACGGGGAAAGATGGAACACGAAACCAAACATTTTAAATAAACTAATATTATTTTAATAAAAAAACATAGTTGGTGTACAATATTTCTATATAAATACAAACTTACATTTAAATTCAGTCGATGCGTGAAAAGTGCACGAAGATATTCTTTTGTATTAACTAAGGCCTCTTCTGTTTTAAAAATATTTTAGAAACTATTCAATTTAGCCGCAGTTAAAGATTTTTTTTATATCCAAAATTATGTTAAAATATTACCAATATATGTATTTTGACAAAAATTTAAAATAAATATATATTTAAAAAGCATCAACATATATATGCTAATATACAACCAGAAGAATTCGTAAATCTTTTGTCACAAAAAGACATAGTTTTTTTTAAATCATATCAGTCACTTGTACAGAAAATATATCGATTTAATAATTGTCAAACTTTACTGCGGCCAAAAGGAAATTAAACTCTACAATAATTCGTTTAATTTTAGTACAAGCTATATTTAATCCACCCAAATTTACTAAATAAAAGAAAAACTTATGAAATACAAATCAACGATTTGGTCCAAAATACTTTTGGCATTTTAAAACTATAATGATACTAGGTCTATAAATATTTTAATAATGTGAGTATATTTTACCTTTTGTTTTAGGAAATGTTTAAAAAAACGTATAAAAAATTTTGTTGTCCTGGGATTAGTACCTGTGCCTTGTAGGTAATTTTTAAGCATTTATAATTATTACAAATTTCTTTATGTGATTATTTGAAGACCACCGATTACATGTGTCAAATAGTAAACTGGTAGTTATAGTAATGATGTCTGCTAACTCCCAGATAAGGACAGATATTTCCTAAATATGACTAACAGCCACTTGTAAAACCCCCTCGTAGTCTACAAACGCAGTATAATTATACAATACACTACAATATATATATATATATATATATATATATATATATATATATATATATATATATATATATATATATATATATATATATATATATATATATATATATATATATATATATATATATATATATATATATATATATATATATATATATATATATATATATATATATATATATATATATATATATATATATATATATATATATATATATATATATATATATATATATATAAGAGATTAAGAAAATATAAACACATTAATATCAATATATAATATAAATAAATTTTCGAGTTACAATCAATTTTGAAACTTCTTAAATTTAATATATCAAAATGTGTTCTCCTTAAAATACACACACACACATACAATATATATAAACTAAATACGTATTTAAATTTAGACAAATGTCATTAAAACGCACATAGATTATATATAAATAGTTGAAAAGAAAATTGCGTTCATTTTTTTTAATTATTATTTCATTCATTCATTCGATTGAAAATCTATATAAATTACACTTAATTTATATAGATTCAAAATGAGTAGTAATCTAAATACCCTTTAATGTAAACACAAACAATAACTACTTATATGAAAGCAAGTTGATGGGTGTCACATTCTTTTTACTTATCAAATATAATTTTAAGACAGTATTAAAAATAGTCACTACTTTCTTCATAATAAAAAATAAATTTAACTAATTTGACATTACTCTGTCTGCATAATATTTTGCTAAAATGATTGAAAATATCGATGCAATTATGACCTCTATACACAGAGTGTATTTGACACGGCGGCCATTATCAAAATTTCTTATAGGGAAAAATATTTCGAGGCTATATGTAAAAAACTATTTAATAATTAGAAATAGTTTAGGTACAGCATTATTTTTTTTCATTTCTCGATATTTATACGTGCTGTGTAACGCGTGAGGTAGACATCATGAAATACGAATGACGTACTACAAAAATACTATTAAACAACTGTACCGTTATTCGAAGCCTAATTTATATATATGAGATATGCCATCGCTTCCGTTCCATTTTTTATCTCTTTTTTCCTTTGTTTTATCCTTTTCTGTCCTTTTCCTTTAATTTTACCACCACCACCACAGTGGCGCCATCTGAGTTAACAAGGTAATGGCGCGGACTTTGCTGGTCATTACGTCGTTGTTTTTCGTTCCATAAGGTTCCAAAGTGAGAAATTTAATAAGTGTGAAGTGTTGTGACTATTATAGTGCAAACTACGTCCGAGGTACGTACTAACTTTTATAATATTCTATGCAACAACAACTTTTTTAACTATATTGTTCTATGCAAAAGTAAAATGAATTTAATGTTATAAATAGTTTCTTTCAATATTATAATACTCACTTTGGACAAAATACCGTTAGAAACATCTTTTTGAAGTATATTTATGATTAATTAAACGGATTTTTCCGTTCGAAATATTTTTATCAATATACCGTCATACATCATAAAAATAAATATAAATTCTTTCTAGATCAAAATGAGTGAGACAATCAATCCTGTAAATTCAGATGTAAATAAATCAAATTCATGCCAAAAAAGAAAGCGTGAGAAACATCATGATGATTCGAGCTCATCGTCTTCTAGTAGTAGTTCGACGAGTAGTAGTTCAAGTGATACTTCGAATTCAAAGCGGCGTCGCCGGAATAAATCTAAAAAATATCGCAAAGATAAGAAATTAGATAGATTGTTTAAAGAGGTCAATTATCTTAAGAATCGATTGAATAATAATGAACACATAACGATGATTTTTGTAGTTATCAAACACCTAGCTATATTGATGACAATGTAAGTCGTCAGTTATACGAAGATAATGATTATAGTGATCCAGAACCTCAATTTTCATTATCGATTAGTACTAAATTAAAAGATCCCGAAATTTTACAAACACCCTCATCTTATCTAGATATATTAAAAAATGTACAATGTTTTGGCGATACTCAATGGCGAAATGTTAGGTATTCGGATGTGCAGAAAAATTATCGTCATTTCCCAGGTTTTTCTGAATTAGAACCAAATGAAGAACTAAAACAATATGATAATAATCGATTTCTTATAAATGCCGATAAAGCATACGGTTCCTTGAGCTTCGCTCTTATTAAACAAAAAGATGTGCTTGAGAAGGAGCTTCGAAGCTTTTTATTATGGGTAAAAACGACCCCTGATTTATCATTTATTGAAATTAATAATAAAATTCAAGATATTTTTGTTACTGGTGATTTCTCCAAAATTTCTAACGACGCCCTGCAATTGGTCTGCGGCCACAGGGCAGAGATTATTCAACAACGCAGCAAATTTAGCAGAAGCAATTTTAGCTTCAGTTAAGGACCCGTTACATAAAAGCACATTGCGCAGCATTCCACCGTCATGTCAAAATCTTTTTGAAGCTGAAAAATTATCAACATCATTGGATAAAGCAGGTGGTGTACGTAAAGTGTTTTGGCAACGTACAAAAGATCGCGTTTCTGTACCACAGACCGATCAAAATATTACACCTCGTATAGCACCACAGCATAATTCTTTCGCTTCAGTGTCGAGAAGAGGTGGATATAGTCATGTATCAAGGGCTATCCCTAAAAAGCCCTTTCGGGGCAGGGGAAGACAAATTACTACCCGACGTCAAGGTGAGTCAACAAACGAATATCAGCACGAACGTAAAAACTCTCCCCCATCCCACCGGGATCGGAGAGGTAGATCAAGAAAGTTTTGACTCACCGAGTCACTTTCGAGCTGGACAACTGACCAAATACCAAGTAAGATGGGCGAAAATGGGAGCTCCACCTTACATTTTGACGATTATTTCCGGCTACCATAACCCATTTGTCAAAAAGCCCCCACTCTTTACACCAGACCTAAGAAGTTCCGACCATGCGACTCCGGTTTCTGCGCAAATGACACAAATTATACAGAAGATGATTGCCGAAAACGTTCTCTCTGTAGTACAACCGTCACCCAGTTTCCTGTCACGTATGTTTCTGGTACCAAAAGGAGACGGGACAATGAGGCCCATATTCAATCTGAAAACACTAAATCAGTATGTTCTGGCAACGCCATTCAATCTGATAAACATTCACAAAATACCAGGGTTCCTACAGCCGAACGACTGGCTAGTGAAAATAGATCTTTCACAAGCTTATTTTCACCTACCGATACACAGAGCACACAAGCGCTTTCTACGCCTCTTGTATCAACAGCAAATTTTGGAAATGAACTGCCTGCCCTTCGGGTTGAGTTCCGCGCCGAAAACATTCGCAGCTCTGAGCAATTGGATGGCTCAATTTCTGCGTCAAAAAGGAATACGTCTTATAGTATACCTGGACGACTATTTAATTGCCAACAGAGACGTGTCAACCTTGAAACTGCATGTGACAGCAACGATAAATTTTCTAGAGTATCTGGGATGGATGATAAATTACAAAAAGTCTGTTTTGGATCCCAGAAAGACTATAGAATACTTGGGCATTATATGGGACCCATGGCTAAATCGGAAAATGCTTCCAAGAGAGAAACAGTTAAAATTACATTCGTCAATAAGCAATGTAATAAGAAAACCAAAATCGAATATAAAAGAAATTCAAAGCCTTATTGGACAAATGAATTTTGCCAGCTTCATTATTCCGCTGGGCAGGCTAAATTATCGACAGCTTCAGAGATTAGCAATAACCCATCTCAAATGGGAAGTAAAGAGGTGCAAACTGAACGACGAATCACTAGCAGAACTTCAGTGGTGGTTTCGGCACCTTCGAGATTGCTCCGTAATTCACGAGCCTCATCCGACCCACTACATGGTCACCGACGCTTCCGACCTAGGCTGGGGAGCGCGGATAAACGATATAAATCTGTCCGGCGTGTGGTCGAAAACGGAAGAAAAATTGCATTGCAATCACAAAGAATTACTAGCCATACTTAGAGCCTTCGAAGAGTACAGTCCGAGCCTACATTACGCATCTGTTCATTTACAATGCGACAACAAAACCGCTGTTGCATACTTACGCAACGAGGGCGGAAAGAAATCGCAAACCCTTCTGGATCTGACGTACAAAATATTTCATCTTTTACACACTCTGGAAATAAGCCTGACGATCCATCATATTCCCGGTATATACAACGCGGAGGCAGATCGACTATCACGACTACGTACCCATCCGGAATGGCATCTTCTACCTCAAGGGACTTCTCCTGTGTTTGCACGATGGGGAAATCCTGTAATCGATCTGTTTGCGTCGAGTCTCACACGCGTAGTAAAGAGATACTGCTCACTAGATTGCCGGGACGATCAAGCGGAATTTCACAATGCATCATCCCAAGTATGGACTTATCCGTTGGCATGGGTTTTCCCTCCTCCATTTTTGATACCCAAAGTATTACAACATCTGCATCAATGTCAGGGTATTTTCCTTATTGTAGCACCGAGATGGGAAAAGGTATTTTGGAGGGCGGATCTAAAAAGTCGAGCAATATCTGCTCCTTGGACAATACAGAACCTTCCACAAGTATTGATAGACATATCGACAGGCCTTCCTCCCCAGAATGCATCGAAGATGGTGCTGGAGGTATGGAAATGTGGGGGTGGAATGAACAATTAAAGGGATGGTCACCCGAACAGAGAAAACTTTTAATGGATAGTTGGCGTCCTTCGACTTTAAAGTCTTATAAAACTGCATGGTCACGATGGGTAAAATGGGCTAAGGATAATACTGTAATAGTTAACAAACCTACTGGATCAGATTTAGCACGATTTTTATGTGATCTACACTATAAAGGAAAGTTTTCTTATAGCACAATATTGTCACATAAATCCGTTGTGTCAACCTTATGTGACTTTGATTCATCAGAGCGTCTTAGTAGCCATCCACTAGTGAAACGAATGCTAAAATCCATTTCACTATCAAAACCCTCGGCACCAAAACCACATATTTGGGACGTAGAGATAGTTTTCAATCATATCTCCATGTTAGACACAGAAACAGAGAGTCTATATGAAATATCTAAAATTACTGCTGCTATTCTTTTACTGTACTCTGGAAGACGGATACATGATTTAACTTTATTAAGAATAAATTCTAATGATTGTGTTTTACCAGATGATTATGTTATTTTGTGGCCAGCATTCGGTTCAAAAACAGACTCTATTAATTATCGCCAGTCGGGTTGGAAATTAAATATTAATAAAGATAATAAAAATTTAGATCCTGTTCATTGGATTAACCGCTTAGTCATGATTGGATGTGATAGAAGAAAAACTTCTAATAGCGAAAATTTGTTTATTTCAACCTATGGTAAGCCTAGACCTGCCACTAGGTGTATAATTGGTGGTTGGATCAAGAATCTTCTTAAAGAAGCTGGTGTCATGACATCGGCTGGCAGTTTTAGAGCCGCGGTAGCCTCTAAAAGTTGGATCGAAAATAGCCCCATTGAAGATATTCTAGCGCGAGACAATTGGAGATCAGAAAAAACTTTTAAGCGGTTCTATTGCCGACAAATTCTTCCTAAAACTAGAGTTTCTGAACAAACAATACAGAATTTATTTACGCCAGTAACAATATGACTGTTATATGAGCTAATTATTGTTATTAATAATTTGTTATTATTAGTTCATATTGTTGTTTATTAATTTTGTTAATAGTCGGGATGAAAATTATAATACTTCCAGTATAAATATTATTTAATGTTATTGTTACATTAATACTCTTTTCAAAATAAAATTTTATTATTTGTAATACAAAATTTCTTTAACTTTTTACTAATGTTATTTCTTATAGTCACATTACGTCAACCACCACCACCAGGCGATAACAAACACGTCTCATATATATAATTAGGCTTCGAATAACGGTACAGTTGTTTAATAACGACGTTTTACCTACAAATAAAACGTATATTAAACATACTTACCTTATTCGAAGCCTAATACTTTAATTCTGCCTGGTGGCAAACAACAGACGTAATGACCAGCAAAGTCCGCGCCATTACCTTGTTAACTCAGATGGCGCCACTGTGGTGGTGGTGGTAAAATTAAAGGAAAAGGACAGAAAAGGATAAAACAAAGGAAAAAAGAGATAAAAAATGGAACGGAAGCGATGGCATATCTCATATATATAAATTAGGCTTCGAATAAGGTAAGTATGTTTAATATACGTTTTATTTGTAGGTAAAACGTCGTTATTAAACGTTGTCATTCCGTCACCTTTCATTCAAAAAAATAACCAAAAGAAAAAGAGATATATCTCTGTCCCGCTCTGACCATACAGTGTACGCTCGCGTCATACTTGACAAATGACGTTTTATTTTAGAACAATAATTTAATTATTTATTTTGTTTGAATTTTTTTTTATTTTTGAAAATTTTACTTCTATTATAATTTTAACAAGTTTATAAAGGCTAGTTAATACTATGCTTGAAATTAAGGTCGCCGTAACCGCCACACCCAGTATATATGAACTTACAGATTATTATCATGAGCACATTCATCAAATTACATTTATAAATAAAACATGCGAGAAAGAGAATATAAGATTAAATTTATATACGAGCGAAAAGGACGAATAATTGTACAAATGTTCTTTACGTATTTTAGACTGCGCTAGTGAGAGGGATAACAATACACTATTATACGAGAGCGACAGAGATAGATATATCTGAATTATTGTACGAAATCGTCTACTACAAAGTTCCTACAACTATTCTTACTATAGTCGGGCCATTACAAAAGTGCGAATTGAGTCATAAAACATTACGTCAAAGGAATGTGACAATGACGACAAATCTATCGATAAAGGGATACTTCTTGGATGCATTTTAAATTTGTTTAAAATTTGTTTTAATATGCATTACTAATTAAATTTAGTTGTTATATATTACAAATACGAGTATATTGTACATCTAAAGAAGAAATATAAAAAAAATATATCCAAATTATTTTCCTCAATTACTTGCTATTACAGTAACTTTCGACAGAACCTGAGCAAGAGTTCCCAAATTAAAAACAAAATATGACTCATACATTTCTAATGGCCTAACAACAACTAGTACTAGTACTACTACTACTAGTACACGGCTCACGCATGCGCAGTGTTGCGGCGATGCTGCTTCTCTGCATCCTGCGCGCAGGGTGCAAGCGCATGCTGCGCGAGGTGCGCGCGCAGCAACGACACGTACTCGTCGCGGTGCTTGGTGAAGTGCTGCACGTGCGGCGACCTGTCCCAGCACTGCCACGTGCACTGGGTTTTAAATTAAATTAATTAGTAATAATAATACTTAATGACCGATATAATACTTGAGGACCGTCGTGGCTCAGAGGCGTAGTGTCTGCCTGTAAACGCGACGGTTTCTAGGTTCGATCCCCACTCGGGGAAGATGGATTTTTCTATTTCCATTTTCTTCGCTCTGGAAACTAGGCAAAGCACGGCGTTGAGTTGCGCCCCTTAACACACAATGCCTCGAAAAAGGCGGAAAACGGGGATGGAGCAAACAGAGGCTAAGCAACGGAGTGTCTTAACACAACGTTCCTACGGTCCCTGCAGTTCCTTCCGTTTACCCTGCCATGTATGGAATAAAAGCGTGAAGCTAAAAATATATATATACACATATAGATATATACCTGCACGCCCATCTTGCGCCAGCTGTCGCACACGCTGCGGTTGCTGCGCTCGGCGCCCACGGGGTCGCTGGCCGACAGCAGGAACAGCGCGGGCGCGCGGCACAGGTTGGTGTGGAACAGCTGCGACGAGCGGATGTAGTGCACCGTGGCCGCCGCGTGGAACGTCTTTAGATGGTACCTATTTAATGTCAATTTGGAGTGTTAATATTTATGTTTTGTTTTCAAATTAAGTACAAAAACAATTCTATAGAAATTCACATCTTTATCTTATCAATAAATGCATTAAATATACAACATTACATTTTGTATGACTGAAAATAATTGAGTGCTACAATTACTCAAAATTAATCATATATTTTTATGGGTAGCAGAGTGTTGTTTCCCGCATTCCGCATTTTGCGAAGCATTGCATGAAAAGCGAAGAAAATGAAAGTATTCATCCTCCCCGAGTAAGAATCGAACCCAGAAACCGTTGCGTTTACACGCAGACACTGCCCCACTATGCCACGACGGTCCTCATTATATTATTACAAACCGAAAAAAAATTAAAATATACAAATAAAGTGAAATAATACTAAAAGCCCGCAGGATCAAACTTCATAATCACGAGATATGAAAAAGGAAATATAAAATGGAAAATTTCGAAAGAGTAACGAAGGTGACTTTAGTATTAAGATAACGATGATTATGTATAGTATTATATAATTTAATATTTTATAAGTTATTATTGATAATTGAAATTAAATTGATTACTGATAAGATATAAATATTAGTGATGTAACGAAAGTAATTTTTTTAACATTCGCGAATGTGAATGTGAATATTCAGTAATTCTTGTAAATTTGGCGCCAATTGTTTACGGCAAGCAAGATAGCACTTTGGATTATAACATTGAAAACCTGAGTATTAGCTGATATTTTTTTAAAAAGAGAGAAACAATTGATTTCTGTTTGTTTAGATAAATTAAAAAAATATATTTCATGAGATATCATGAAGACTGAACGAAACACAGTGTTTTTTGACGTTAAATTACCGTTTTTTGAATTATAAAACACAAAAAATAAACTGATTTAGATTTTTATAACGTATTATCGTCGTCAAATATTTTGTTCTGACATTCATTATTCGCAAAACATTCGCAGAATTTTTTGTGAATGCAAATGTGTAAAAACGTGCGAATATTCGTTACATCATTAATAAATATATTCCGCAGTAGACGATTAGTTCGAGATGGTTTATCTTGAATGGTGGAATTTAGCGTCGTGCTTTCCTAGTTTCCATAGCCCTGCAGAGTGGGAATCGAACCCACTTCATGATTTATATTGATTTTTCTAATTTCTCGTTAATTAAACCTAACCCTTATCACGTAACATAAATATGTCTTTACACATAAGTAGATATCATTTCAAGGCCACACGTGACTCGGCGTCTGATAAGAATCTGTATTTAAAATATATTACAGCAACATGACGCGACCGGAGCGTTTAATTGTTAAGGAATGATCGTTGGTTCAAATCCCAGGCAGGAAAACTTACAATACTAACGAACTCCGTAATTTGTTTTTCGTGAATTTAGGTATACTATAAAATCGGTCAGAATGAAATATTTTCGTTTTCTTCGCTCAGGCATCTAGGTAAAGCGCGGCGTTGAGTTCCGCGACTCAACACGCAAAACTTCGAAAAAGGCGGAAAGCAGGGATCCATTCCCTGTGTCTTAACACTAGGTTCCTATTGTTCCTGCAGTTTCCTCTGCCTACCTTGCCCTGTGCGGGATAAAGCGTGAAGATACATAAAAAAATTTATCTTGGTTCGTATACTCACTCCATATAAGCTTTAAGCGTTTTCTGCATAATCTTGTTCTTCGGGAACACTGCGGCAGGCACGCCTATTGTTATTTCAGTGATATCTGCGGCCGAGTCCCATATTTGAGCCGCCACACGATCTATTACAGGTTGATACCTGGAAATGTTTAAAATTCACTTATATGTTGAGGGTTTTGTTACTAAAAATATTTCAAGTTCTTTCTCTTTACATGCAATGTATAGTATTGTTAGGATAGTTAGTAGATAGCTAAGAGTGTTTTAACACTACACAGAATGCTAGAAGTGGTATTTACATATGCTAGATAAAGTGAAAGAAAAATATAAAAAAAATGTTTATAAATAATAAATTTAACGAATTTTCATTTAAATAGATTATATCAACCACCAGTTCAGAAGTTTTGTTGCGGAGAGAGAGAAACTGTTGCCGTTTTCTATACAATAATCACGCTTATTTATATAATATAATAAATAATTTCGTTACTGACTAAGCATCTATTTACTTACAATTCCTTATTATTCATGACCTGAGCGCACACCTCGCCCCAAATGTATCCACCGACGGAGAAACCATGGATTACAGTAGGCTGGTCGTTTTCATTAGCTGCCATAAATTTTATAAGATCAGCTGCAACAAGCTGTAAATAAAAAAAATATATGATATATATATATATATATATATATATATATATATATATATATATATATATATATATATATATATATATATATATATATATATATATATATATATATATATATATATATATATATATATATATATATATATATATATATATATATATATATATATATATATATATATATATATATATGCCTGCAAAATAGTATCTAAGGGAAATTGTGAATTCCTTATATTGACAAACTTAAGAGATATGAATGTATACATTATAAAATATTGTATAAAATTGTTTCACTCCTTTTCATTCATTCGTTCATTCATTATTTTTTAGCAAAATTGAACAAAAAAAATACAATATACAGTGCTTACAGATATAGGTATGTGTAGAGAATCAATTATTAGGCACTATGACTTTACTGAATTCTATACATGTATATTTTAAAATCTATTTCAAATGTATATAGAACGTAACATACAATTACTTACTTTAAGAATAAATAAATAAAAAAAAATAATATATAAACGTCGAAATCCTCTACTGATAACTTGTTTGTTTAGTTCGCATTACATAATTCTATATTGTGAAGATAAGTGAATGAGGTCAACATGCGGCTTACATTACCACATGTCTTTAGTATTGATTATTTACAAAATTGTAACACGGCAAAGAATTGAAAGAAATATCAATAGTAGAATAACTGAGGACCGTCGAGGCGGACGCATAAGCGTCTGCCTGTAAAGGCGACGGTTTCTGGGTTCGATTCCCACTCGGAGAAGATGGATTTTTCTATTTCCATTCTCTTCGCTCTGGCAACTAGGCAAAGCGCGGCGTTGAGTTCCGCCACTCAACACGCAAACAATGCCTTGAAAAGGCGGAAAGCGGGGACGGAGAAAGCAGGGACTAAAGCAACGGAGTGGTTCATATGTTCATATGTTTCCTGCAGTTCCCTCTGCCTACCCTGCCATGCGCGGGATAAAGCGTGAAGCTAAAAAAAATAAAAAAAATAATAACTTCTGTTTTAATGTTATAGCTTATACCTTATGCAGTGTATATCTTACGCGAGATAGCTTTTCGCTGTGGTAAAATTATTCTCTTAGTTTTTATTTTTGGGTCAAATACTAACAAGTTTAAAAATAAATACATATTTAAAAAATTAAGTTCAGTCGTTCCTGACAGATATATAGTAATACAACTTACCTATCTATAAAATACCTACCTATACCTTATCAGCTTTACTCAAAATAAACTCTATTATCAAAATTATTTTTGAAACAAATAAAATGACAAATAAAAATATCAAATCACTCACCTGAGATCCTTTCAAGGGCCACATAAGCTGCCATGGCGTACAAGACACCGAGATTACATCAAAGCCCTGTTCCAAGTACAGATTGGCATACTTCATGACGTGTTTCTGTCTAGCGAGGAGCCAATTTATCATTACGCAGGTTGGACGGTTCTGTTGCTTGTCTAGCCTGAAAGAAGAAAAATAGAAGCTCATCAATATTAAAAATACTTAAAGAAAACATAAAAATTTGAACGCAGCGGGACTCGAACCCGCGCCCTCTTGCGAACCGTGCAAGCGCTCTTACCACTGAGCCATGCGTTCGTCATCACGCTGCGTCGAAATTCTTATATGCTTTTATACAACTTATTTCGTTATTAGCATATCTGTAGTAGTCATGTAACGAATATTCGCACATTTTCACACATTCGCATTCGCAAAAAGCTCTGCGAATGTTATGCGAATGTCAGAAAAGAAAATTTGCCGACGATAATACATTAAAAAATTTAAATTAGTTTACTTTTTGTGTTTATTAATCCAAAAAACAGAAACTTAACCTCGTAAACACATAATCAGTCTTCATTATATCTCATGAATTTTTTTAATGCAATTTAATTAAACAAAGATCAATTCTCTCTCCCTTCCAAAAAAGGTCTATCAGCATTAGCTGATTAGCACTTATGTTATAATCCGAAGTGCTATCTTGCTAGCCGTAAACAATTGGCGTCAAATTTACAAGAATTACTGAATATTCGCATTCGCATTCGTGAATGTTAAAAAAATAACATTCGTTACATCCCTAGTAAATCCCTCTGTAGGGAGATTTTTACAAATTTCCGCTACCCAAAGACCATTACAAAGAACAATTGTAAAAAAAACGGTCAAGTGCGAGTTGAACTCGCGTGGAAAGGGTTCCGTACACAATATAGTGAAATATTTCCCCTGAAAACGTTTTTTCCCTAAAAACATTTTTTATCGAATTTACCATTTTATTTTCAATTTATGAAATCCTTATAGGTTTTCCTGTAATCTACAAGCCATAAACTATATTCAGTATTTTTTTCAAATTTTTCGGCTCAGTAGTTTCGGAGATTAGAGGGGGGGGGGGAATGGTCTATTTTCGGCTTTTTTCATGAATATCATCGAAACTATTTATTTTAAAAAATTAAAAAAAAAATATATTCGAGATCCTGATAACAAGATCTCTTACATTTGATATATGACTCAGTAAGGTTCGCAAATTTTTTTTAATTACCTAATTTATGCCCCGAAAATTTCCCTTATTTCAAAAAAATATTTTTACGTTACACATCTGTGATCGGGTCAGGGCATTACACCATCCTGCCAAATGTCACCTGATTCGGTCTAATAGATTCAGAGAAAATTAGCTGTGGCAGACGGACGGAACAGGAACACGAGTGATTCTATAAAGGTTCCGTTTTTTTATTTTTGTACGGAACCCTAAAAATCGTCCAAAATATCTCTGTACTAATTTAATTCATTTATTACTCTGTACTTAAGTTGTAAAACATATAGGTCGAGGTTAAATTGAGAAAAGAATAGAGAGGTAACAAGTAGCGGGTAAATAGAGAAAATGTATTCGTATGACCCTTATATATAATAACATACTGGGTATGAGGGATATTGGATAGGTTAAGACCTATTATAATGACTATGTTAAGTTAACGACGCACTATACCTTGCTAAAGTAGAGAAATTAATATAATTAATACCGTCAAGTGGGTATCGAATACAATACCGTCAGTGTTTAAAGTTATATTGTACTACAGCGCCACGATGGCAGTAAATAAATGTTTAATTAGTATTTATTTTATTTAATTTTAGCTTCACGCTTTATCCCGCACATGGCAGGGTAGGCAGAGGGAACTGTAACCTAGTTGCCAGTGCTAAAAAAATGGAAATAGAAAAATTCATCTTCCCCGAGTGGGAATCGAACTCAGAAACCGTCGCGTTGCAGGCAGACGTTGCGCCTCTGCGCCACCACTGTTTGATTAATATATTGTATATATAAAAAGAAATTTAATTCTACAATATTTTCACCTATATATACAGCTTTTTATCCTATACAGCTTTTTTATTCTATATTTTATATACAGCTCTTTATTCTAAGCAACACCTAAAGGAATAATTAAGGAAAAGAACTGCCTTTGTTTAAATTTGAAAGTAATATTCATAAATTAAAGTCACTTTTATTGTTTCCTTTCTCCGTTTTAGATATGTTTCTTATTATCGCTTACTTCGTCTCACAAAATGAATCATATATTACTTCAAATATAAACTGTCTGGAAAATATAATTTTGATAATAAGGGGTATACAGTTTATCAAAGGAGATAAAAATTGATAATATAATTCATATGAATAAATATCATATCATAGTTGAAAACAACAATGTCTGAGAGTAATTATTTGTTCCTTAAGCACAGGTTTAATTATTTTAGAAGCTAACCCTGGTCGGTTTAGATGAAATACGGCGTTAAACTCCGCCAGTCAAGTCGTTGTGTTCGAGACACTACTGACTTGACTGGCGGAGCTTAAAATATAGAGTGGAAAGTAGAGAAAAAAGTATTAATATTAACTACAACTATTATTAACTATTTATAACTACAACTTAATTAAAAATATATAATCAAAAAAGTAAAAAAGACAACTAAAACAACCATTTAACTCACATATTGACAATATATTAGCATATCAATTGACAGTACAAAGTCCGGTGGAGACCGCATCTAATAAATGCAAGTGGAGTGTGTAACGCGACTAAATAGTACATACATATATACGTATAACGTAAGTAGCCAAGAATAATGTGGCCTTGAGTATGCTGCAGTTCATAATTGTAGTAGTTTAATAGGATATGGTTACTAGAAATTTTATACTAGACGATCTCGGATATGTCTGAAATTAAATGTACGTGGTCTAGTCAGCTCAATATTAGCTTTAGAAATTAGAGAACAGAGTGTCGATATTACTTTATTATTATATTTTTTAATAAAATGACATTTGAAATAAACTTTTAAAGAAGTTTATAATTAACATTTTAATTTTTTTAATAGTTTTACACATTTTGAAACTTGGCAATCGAAAAAAAACATGTATTTTTGTTTAACATAGATATTTAACAAACCCATTTATCTCTTTATTTATCGTTCCTAATAAATAACAAAAGACCTAAGGTTTAAAAAATATATAGAGAAAATATGTACGTATCTGAGATTAAACGTTAAAACCTAAGTAAGTAAACGAAAATAAAAAAATATCATTTTCATCATTAAATGGAGATAAAAATACAAAAAACTACATTTAGAAACGTATGTGATTGAAACCCGGAATTGGGTTACGCACCTTAACACGCAATGTGAAGATATTTTTTCCTTCATAGTTTAAAGGAATGTTAAAACATAGGCATTCTAGTTTTCAGTACATTTTAATTTATAATGATTTACTTCAGCATCTATTTACGTCATTAGCGCGCTTAATGACGATGCTTGGCATAAAATATGTATTTTTTTAAAGTTATTAATAATAAATTATAGCTATAGTTGTTAAATATTTATGTTATTTTTAAATACTAAATACTGAGGACCGTTGTGGCGAAGTGGTGTAGGCGTTTACATGTAAACGCGACGGTTTGTGGGCTCGATTCCCGTGAGAGAAAGATGGATTTTTTGTAACTATTTTCTTCGCTCTGGCAAATAGGCAAAAGGCGGCGTTGAGTTCCGCCACCCAACACGCAACGCCTCGAAAAAGGCGGTAATCAGGGACGGAGATAGCAGGGACTAAGCGAAGAGTGTCTTAACACTAGATTCCTGTGGTTCCTGCAGTTTCCCTTCCCTACCCTACCATGTGCGGGATAAAGCGTGAAGACATAAAAAAAAGAAAAAACCTAAATATGCTATTAAAAATTATAAAGAAAACTCATTTTTACACACATTTTACACTCATATATATGCGACGACAGTAGTCATATTTAGACTATCATCATCATATAATGGTGGTATCACCATCATATTTTGATAATATATCAAGCTCAATTGATAATTAATTAAACAAATTCTTCATTTGCTCGCGTCTTCTAACAAAACAAAACATTTCTAATTACCATCTTTAAAAGCGTTAAGTTAATAAAACAAAGCACATGAGTGCAGATAACCCACTAGTACTTAGGTAATTAGGTATATGTTTTTTATTAAACAATTAAACTGTTTCTGAATTATCGTAATTGATTTAGCTAGTAATATTTTTACATTGTGTATTTATATTAATCCTTTAATCACCTGTAGGTACGCTATGGACAATAATATATAGATATACACATCACAAACTATGTTAGTAAGTCCATTATATATGTAGATATATTCTTTACTTGGCACATTTTGTATGTAGGTGACTCATTTCCTAATAAGTCATTATTGTGTTCAAACAATTTATATTATAATGAGAAAATATAACAACGCATTGTTTAATTGCTTAGCATTTTCATAACTAGTTCAAAATTTTTTTTATGAATTTTATTTTAACAATGTACGTAACGTCATGTATATATAGGTATAGCTGTTTGTTCAAGTTTTATATACATAGTTACAGATGTAACTAAAATAACCGATCCTTTATAGGAACACTTATTATCCGTCATCCTTTTTTTTCAAGATCGCATGGAGGTATCCAGCTGAAATTGTTATGAAACTTGAGGATCTTTGCTTCTAGAGCTATAAAAATTAGGAAAGAAGTACAGCTTACTATGGAAATTCTTATATAGAAACGAAAATCCTTATTACAGTGGAGCGTCGATTATCCGAACGTCGCTCAACCGAACGACCGCTTATCCGAACATAGTACGCGCGGGTCAATGCCCCCACCTCTCACCACCGCCCGCCCGCGCGTCAGTTTTCGCACACTTGTCGCGACTTGTTTACTTCGTTATTGTACGTCCTAGTAACTGCTAGTCGATAAACAAAATTTTTCCGCGTGAAAGTAAACTCTTTCTTTGAAATGCCTAAACGTAAACGTGTTGTCCTTTCTATGAAAGATAAATACGAGATTAATAAACGGTTGGAAGAAGGCGAATCTGCAACCAAGTTATCTATTGAATACAAAGTTGGTAAGTCTACCATTACGGATATAAAAAAACAAAAGACGAGCATAAGCAACTTTATATCCCAGCTCGATTCTTCTGACGGATCCTCGAGTCGTAAAACGATGAAGCTTGCCTCAAACACGAATTTAGATGATGCTGTATTTAAGTGGTTTACTCAAAAAAGATGCCAAGGAGAACCTATTTCTGGCCCAATACTGTGTGAAAAAGCAGTTCAATTTAACGAAAAACTAGGAGGGACGTCTAATTTTCAAGCAAGCACAGGCTGGTTAAAACGATTTAAGTCAAGACATGGCATTCGTGAGCTTCAAATAGAAGGAGAAAAACTATCTGCTGATTCATCAGCAGCTGAATCATTCAAAATCAAACTAAGGAATATACTGAACCAAGAAAATTACGCTCTGGAAAACGTTTACAATGCAGACGAAACCGGGCTTAATTGGAAAGCTTTGCCGCGAAAAACTCTTGCTTCACGTCGTGAATTAGCAGCACCTGGTCCTAAAATAAGCAAGGATCGTATCACTGCGTTAGCATGCGCTAATGCTACTGGCAGCCACCGATTGCCCATGCTTGTAATTGGTAAAAGTAAGAAACCACGTTGTTTCAAGCACGTTAATATGTCTGCCATGCCTATCGTTTATACTTCGCAAAAGAGTGCTTGGATGGATAGTACAATTTTCGTGGAATGGTTTGTAGAAACTTTTATACCCTCTGTAAAAGCCTACCAATTGAAAAATGGTAAAAGAGAGAAAACATTATTGCTTCTTGATAACGCCCCAACTCATCCATCATGTGATATCCTAAATGAAAAAGATGAGTTTGTAAAAGTCATGTTTCTTCCACCTAACGTGACTTCATTATTACAGCCCATGGATCAAGGCGTTATTGAGACTTTCAAACGGTATTATAGAAAAGAATTGTTACGTAAGTTACTTTTAGAAAAAGAAGAGGATGGAGAAGAAAGCCTGATAAGAAATCATAAAAAGATTGATTTAAAAGACGCGTCCTATATGATCGGAGCAGCATGGGACAGTGTAAAAGAACAGAACTTGAAAAAAGCGTGGAATAAAGTTTTGGATATAGAGGGAGATCCTCAAATTGGATGTGTAAATGAGAAACACGAAGATGTATCTGAAATGATAGATATGCTCAAAAATCTCGATTGCCACGAATGTGATGAAGAACAGGTTCAAGAATGGATGGATATCGACGATGAAGATCCCGGGTACCAAATTATGCAGGATAGCGAAATTTTAGACCTCATGACTAATAAGGATGACGCCACCACTAGCACCACATCAACTGCAAGTTCAGATAATGAAGATGAAAACATAGTTAGTGCTTCTGAAGCGTTTACTTGCTTAGATATTGCCTTGCGCTGGTTTGAAACACAGGCCGAGAGCGACCAGTATCAAATATCTGTTCTCAAAAAAGTACGTGATCTAGCCTCTCGTAAGCGGGTAGGCTTGCTTCGGCAGACGAAGATTCAAGATTTTTTTAAGCGTTAATTGTAATTAGTAAACACTAGTTTGACTACAAGATTGTCTGCACTTTTTTTTGTTTATTTCCTATTTGTCATTAAAGATATTCATAAATGTAAATAATATGGTTTTCATTTACCTGTACGTAAATTTGTATGACTGAATCAATATATATGTACATTAGTTCGATTATCCGAAAATACCGGTTTTCCGAACACCCACGTCCCCCAATTAGTTCGGATAATCGACGCTCTACAGTAATTATAAAAACTTATTTGTGACTTATTTCATAAAAAAATAGTATATACACTTTTTTTATTACAAAGTATATTTTTTACAAGTTCCTGTTAATCTACAATTCTAAGATATGTCCGGAACCTACGGCAACGAATTCAACTAGCACTTAACCGATTTTTTATATATGAGAACAAAGTTCAAAATCATTACTGTGAGAAATAACTTTTTACACAATATAATTCTTAATATTAACCTAAAAACAAAAAACACCTTACCTTAGATTCCACTAAAAACTATTTTTTTGCTATTTAAAAATTAAATTCTAACTTACTTCATAGTCTTAGGATCTGTCTTTAGATCGATCTTTTCGTTTGTTATATATTGAATATTCTTGGTGATGTCCTGAGTGTGAGCTGATCGGTCCCATGTGAAGGCAATGGGCGCACATGATAGGAATGGACGTAGCTGTTGACAAAAAAAAAACATTGTAATTCTTAAATAATTCTAAAGAGTCCACGTTCAATGACCGACCTAAAAACGCATAAACTTAAAACTTAACTTAATTTCACGCTCTATCCCTAGCGGGGTAGTCAGAGAGAAACGCATAAAAATCTACAATATTGTATGTAAGGCGATAATTGTATATAAGGCGTTCGTGTTAAAAATCTGAGGTTTATTTATACTTGATTTTTTCCACATGAGTAACTCTTAGTGAAAGAAGTAAGAAAAAAGACTTTTTAAATCTTAAGTCAGTGGAAAATGGAGAAGAACGGAATCCAATCCACTTTTCACATATTAAAAGTCTTATTTCTTCTCCATTTTCCACTAATTAAAAGAAATCAAAATAAACGTTAAATTAAAGCTAAATGTTTTTTTTATTCTGTGACCATAAGCAGGTAAGGAAATTCGAAAAATCTATTTTCGAAACTCTGACATTGCTAACTTTCTACAATGTGTCGCCAGATCGCAGGTAGATGGGACGCTACCTGTTATTCATCAGTACACCTGTTTAAAACCTTAAACACACTTCTAAACAAATTTTTACATGCAACCCGTATATAGTATTATAGTAAAAAAGAAAGTCCCGCTGAGTTTCTTGCCCCGGTTCTTCTCAGGTCTGAGGCATTAATTGTATTGAACCGGTGGTTAAGTTTTTGTCGCTCAAAAATTGAATCATGTATTGTTATTTTGAATAAAATTAATTAAATTTAATTTAATTTGAACGAATTATTAGTCATGCAACTAAGCGTAGAAGGTTCTAGTTAGTAACTAAATTTTCTTTGGTTCCTAGAAAAGATTTCCCGAAATACCTTCGAGATCGGTTTATAACCCATCTAAATCATTAATATAAGAATCTACAACATAGTAGGAAATCATTAAATACACATTGAATGACTTATGTACGCCGTGCTTTATCAGTAATCCTTGGTCTGGTCTTTACGCTTGCTATCTCAACAAAGGCGATGTGTACTACAATATATAAACAAATGATGTTTAAAAATTATAACATATTTATATTCAATTTAAAAAATTGTGTAAAGTAAACTTTATTAATATTAATTTCCACTCTTTTTTTTAGAATCACAAACACATCAGCGTAAGTCGGTAGAGGGGACTGTAGGCTTAAGGAACTTAGTGGTAAGACACTCAGGCATTGCGTGTTAAATGGCGAATTTCAACGTCGCTGAAAACTAGAGCAATGTATGCTTCTATTTTATAAATAGCAAATTCGCCTTGCACTTGACCGACAATTTTTAATCATAATTGATTATTTTTTATATCAATCTAGCAGTAATTTTCTAATTATACAAGCATTTTTATTTCCATATTTTTTTCCAAAAAATTAATAATTTTAATATCTTAGTTATGTTTAATTCATTTTCTTTATCTCATATATCAGTACCTACGTACTACCTTTTTTCGTTAAGCACTTTGCGTCATAGACATATAATAGCAATAGTTACGAACCAAAATTACATAGTCTTCCGATTGCTACAACAACGTCTTAACCATTTGACAAGAGGTCAAGAGCCACAAATTTCGCAATGTAATTATTTTACAATCTACATAAGGCTATGTCATTCGAGCAAAAATTCAATGACCTCTATTGTATATATATGTTTAAAACATTTCCGTTACAGAAAAACTGACAGACAACGAATAGCTGAAATTGTATAACGTAGGTTTCATTTTGACCTGAGGTGGGACGAAACGACGTCGAGGAAGCAAACCTCTCCCTCGCAAAAAGTTCTTGGAAGTAGAAATATAAAAATATTTATAAAAAAAGAGAAATAAAACATAAATAAAGAAAAAAATAAAATATGTTTTTCAGGAATGGAGAATGACAAATTTTCAAGAACCAAAAAAGCAATCGCAATCTTCTCTTACGTTATTATTATACAACTAATCAAAGAATCGTCTTCTTTGCGTATATTAAAAATTATCAGATAATTAATTTTGATAATTTTTATGTATAATATTTAGTTTGGTATCTTTTGAACACAGTGCCATTGTATAGATGTTACCCAAATGACCTTCAAGAGGAACTTACACCGAGGGTCAAAGGTAAAGTTATCAATCTTGACTCATCCGTTTACTCTGTTACCTACTGTCTCTGATGACTTAGTTAAAAATATATGGCAAATTATAATTGTGTTGTAATTTTTAAGTATAACGAATTCGAAAATTTGTATAAATGAGGCTTTACTATTGATATAAATTTTAAAATAAGTTTAGATCTAAAACTACATTTTCCTTTTAAATTGTAGAAAAAAACCCCTGAGATTAAATAAACACAGCAACTTCTATATCCTAAAATAATCTAAAATTCTACTCAAGCAATGAGAAAAAATTGCATCGAAGTAAAAAACAATTGACATGTCTAAAAAACTGTTAACAAAAAACAAAACGACTGGCCTCCATTACAATGGAAGTCAAAAACCTGTATTTACTAAAAAAAGAGGTTCACTTTTAAATATAAATTTGGCTAACTATATATTTATATGAAATATACATTAAGAAAACAGAAGTGGTTAAAACTTTTACAGTTTGGCAAGTATTTGGATAGATATTCTACGCAATTGACTTAGATTACTTAAATGACATTTCAAAGTAGTTCCCTCACAATATTTTGCCTAGATGTAGGCAACTAGCCTCTATTTACGAGAGATTCCTAATTATATTACTATTATACATACAGTAACGTAAGGTAAGGGTAAGCTAATCTGAGCGCAGTTGGTTATGGGTTCAATTCTCTGAAGCGGAAGAATTAACACGCAATAAAAGCGGAAAGCGGAGGACAAAGTTTCTTGGCATATATTAATAATTTGAATTGGAATAGTAAATTTATATATATTTTTTTAATTTGTCTCTTAAATCAAGCGAGGGATACATGGAAAATATATACATATATAATCAAATATATATTAATAACATATAATATAAATATATGCAGTAACTATGTAATTAATCGATGGAAATAAGCACGTTGCACTGTTTCATATATTTTCTATTGAACACGTGCGCTATGCTCATTGTAGCGAGGCCATTTGGCATTGAACTTCACATACATTCTGCTATTAAACCGCTATCGATTGGTGCATAGAATGTAGTTATAAATAATATTTAAAGTATCTTCAATAGTATTGTTCAATAAAGAATATTGAATTTGCGTCTTTAAACTCAGTTCACGTATGGTGGTAGTATAATTGTTGTAAATTAAGAAAAGTTATATTAATTAAGAAAATTTAATATGCCAAGCATTCTTCCGCCATTATACATGTCAACATTTTTTATAAGGTCTATAATTCACTGAATATTTTTGACAAATTATTCTGAAATCCGAACCTAAGATATCATATGTGTAACAGAATAAGCAACATAACGAGAAAACAGCAGTATCACGTTTAATTCCGCACAGCACGCGTAAACCTGCTGCAAAAAGTACCCAAACCCAATTCTATTTTCTGGCCAATGTCTTCCAAAGTTTGCAAGTGGCCAAATAAATATCACCATTACAAGACTAGACCGCGAACCCATTACCTTCGCGTTTATAGACTATAAAGTAATAAAGAATTAACTATATAATCAAAGAGATTCTATATTTATAAATATATAATCTGTATTTTCATTGCATGTGCACTTCAATACATTAACACATACTTGGTTACCAAGTAAATTGAATAATAAAACGGTTGTAATATGCTACACTGGAACTGCATTGTACTATGTAGAAGCGAATGTACGAATAGTGTGAATCTTTGTTAGATAAAATTTTCCGTTTCAAAATTTTATTTTAATCTTAGTACTTAGTTAGCTCTCCGATTGTGGTTTTGCCTGCGTTGTTGTCGTTTTTCCGTACAATATTTGCTCCTGGTAAAAATTGTGTACAATTTTCAAAAATCAATGAACATTTTATTTTTTGATAAAAAGATTACCTCCTTGCAGTTCCCTCTGCCCACCCTGCGATACGCGGGAAAAAGAGTAAAGATATAATTTCTATCTTTGTAAATGACCCTAGTCATTATATTTTATATAAATTGTCTCCAACTATTATAATTTTTCTCCCGATAACCTTAATCCCTTTTTCCAAAATCTCTTTTACTATAATTTATTTGTAAAATTCAAAAAGCAAAAAAATCTGAGTTCTGCAGTATTATACATTTGCACACTTTGCTGGTGTAAACCAGTAAAAGTTTAATAAATGCAAGAAATCTCTATTAAGTAATTACAAATGGCATTTAGATCATAACAAATAATAGCAATTGTTGTAACATTATGTAATTATTATTACTATAATGTTACTGATTTTCTACCTTGTAACATTGCCTGCTCATGGAGAAAATCTAATACCAAACATTGTCTTCTTTCTAGAGCATAAAAAAAGATAATTTAATGTTTTCTAGTTAAAATCGAACCTATCAACCCTCAAGGTTATAATCAGACACTTTCCACTGAGCCACAGTTGAAAGTAATAGAAAAGAAGTACTTGTTTTGAAACAATGAAACTGTGCTTTGGAGGTTAAATATGTTACAACATTAGGTATGCATGCTTTTATCAGCTTTTATTACTATGACACATTAAAGGTCTCTATAATAAATTTATAAACAAACATTGTAATTCTGTTTACTTTATATATATTATTTCATAATTTGTAAGTAAATGTTTGTAATGTAATTACTAATTATTTTACTACATTACTTTTTTCTTCCAGTCTAATTAATGTTACTAGAAAATAAAAATATATACATATATTCGAAGAGTACACCTAAATAAGGTAAGGTAAAAGCACCAATGGTGGACAGTGTACCAAAAGATGACACTTTCAACAATTAAGTTCAATATTAATAATATTTTTACTTGCATGTCAGAATTATTAGTACGAGAAAATGGTTGCTTCACCTGTTAATCAAATAACACAGTCATAACAACGGTCTTTTGCTTAAAAAGTTAAAATAGCATCAATTATTGCGAGCAATGTGACGAAGTCACACGTCTTTAGCCATTTCTTATGAGTTTAGCTAAGGACGCCGCAGAGGTACAAGTGATTTTAATTAATTTTATAAAGATATTGTTCTGTTATTTGTTATATTTTGTATTGATATTTATATATTCTAAAGATTAGAACAACTCATTACTTGTTCAGATATTATTTTTCTAAAAAATCATGAGTGTCTATTGGTTCCGAAAATAGTCAAATTACCCTAAAGATGACATGCAAGTCTACTTTTGGTGCAGTAACGAAACCAATTCCTAAGCGTAGGTTTATGCAATTATCAACACTATTTTCAACAATATAAGTACCTACTGATAAAATTGTGACAATATTAAAACACTCCAATAGTAAACACCTATAAAAGGCCAGAAGTTCAAAATCAAAGGAACTGGAACATAACTAAAATTTTATTTTTTATAAAACTTTTGATACTTAGTCAAAGATTTCAGTTAATGCTAATAAAAAGAATTTTATAATATTCAGATATGTCATTTTAAGCTTATTTTAATATATATTTGATGATTAATATATTCAAGCTTGCATGTCGACTATTGGTACAAATAAGTGTCCACTATTGGTGTTTTGATTTTTGAATGTGTCATCTTTAGGGTCATTTAACTTAATTAATAATTTTTTGTTATAATTTACGTTGATTCGGTGGGTTTTTAGTTTTAAATATACTTTTGTATTAACCAAGGTGTAATTATTTTTTTTGTTTCTTTTGTATTTCTTTTCCAATAAAAAATATTGTTTAAATCTTGTGTCATCCTTAAAGTGTCTACCATTGGTGCTTTTACCTTAATTTAATTTTTCAGTAGGTAACTTTAATTTTTTTTTGCCATGATCATAGACTACTGCAAAGTGATTTAAATTATGAGATTAAAAAAATGGAATTATACGAGATTAATTCATTTAAACTGTTTTATTTAGTAGCTTGTTTCATTTTATATATAAAAACATTAAAAATATTCTTCATTTATTTAAATGTCTTAACTCAAATATGACAAAACAAATGCCTATTGTTATATGACCATTTCAATTTACTTATTAATTAATGTTAATTATTATAATCATATACTATTATTATTATTATAATTACCTTATTAATTTAAAAATGTATTGTTTGAAAGCTAGTACACAGTTAATATTCACTTACATTACTGTTTCTAAGTCCAATCTTCCCACTTGTGACCGTTGCACTCACCACAGTCTTGAATAAACTCATTTTGATTGAAATGCCTGAGACAAATTACTTTTTATTAATGCCATTGTAAGATGTAAATATGTTTATTTTATTGTGTTAAATATTTAGTAAATATATTCAAAGAATTAAAATGATGTGTATATGATTTAAGTATTAAAATTTATAAATGAAGCTATATTAATATATACGTATTTCTATTTAGGTAAGAATTGTTTATAAAATAAATATGTACTAACACAGAACTCACAAAATATATGACTTAGTATAAACAAATTAATATGTATATTTATTTTAAGCATATATTACAGCTATCGTCAATACACGTGTAAATATTTCGCTGCACTAAATTTATTTCTAAAATATTTCATGTAGGCCATCATAAATCTATTTCATATCACTATATCAACACGTAAGCTAAAATTTACAATGTAACATACTGATAGCTGCCAAACATCATTTATTAATAGAAATTGATTATTTAATCATCCTTAGTTCTATTTATAATATGTACACGAAATATTAAATATTTTGCTGTTATGATATATGAAATATATATAAATATAATCTGCCGTGTAAAATATGAAAAATGAATAAATACTTACGTACACCAAAGTGCGGAATTAGTGTGTTAACTAAAACGGTTTAGAAATGTGATAATTAGAGACAGTTTTTTCAAACGTGCATTTTCTCTGTGCTTAACAGTTAACTATTTCACTTTTCTATTATTTATAGTTTAATAACTATAGTGAATTTTAAATACTATGGAAATTGATATATTTTTAAGCTATTATTTAAGTTATAATTGTGCCGGTAAACGAGACGAAGCTATAATAATGCAGGAAATGGCAATTTACAATTTAATCACACAACATGATCACTAAACAATCACTCGCACGATGCGTGTTCGTGAACTTTGAATGACTGAATGATGGAATGATTAGAACGTAAATTGTATGTGCAGCTCAATGTGTGTATAAAATTAGTGATGTTCACTATGAATGAATTATACAAATTTATTATCTCGTTTCTAAATTTATTTCGTTAATGTGAAAAGTGTTCTTTTTAGCCATTTATAATTAAAAATATGTTTACGACAATATTTAAGTTTAGTTTCCAATTATCACAGTTAAAGCTTAGCATTAATCATATAAAAATATTATAACAAGTGCACAAAAATAATTGATAGACTGTTAATATTCCACTTAATTATTTATTTTGTTATGTTCATTAAAAAAGTGAGATATATATTGTAATTTTTGTTATTTATCAAATAACTTACCTTTAGTTTATAAGTTAATCATTATAATGTCAATAGCTATATTAAAATGACAAGATACTACATCGAATCGCATAGATTTACCTTGCGGGTATCGAGCCTATCAACTTGCAGTAAAAAAACCTTAGGGCTGTGCTTAAGACTTGGAAAGGGGCCACTTTATGAGTCCCTGTGTAATAATTATTTTTTAATAAATTTAGAAAGCATGAAAAATAATATAGTATATTCTTTAAGAGGCTCTTTTAAAATGCTTTAACACTCACCTCCACAATTCGAGCTTCTCCCAATACTTAAGCACATTTGGAATTATCCTACTAGTGCCGGCTTCAAAGTACGTTCTATAAATGAATTAGTAATAATTCTAAAAGGAGTTTTCGCTGTTATACCGCATATAAAATAACTCTAACTATTGCTGTCAGTTCTTTAGTTAGTGCAAAGTACTTATTAAGCTTGAAGTCATATTTTTGAGGATAATAACGCGATACATGGATGTGGATTTGAAAGAGATATGTTACTTAAGCAACATAAAATGTTTAAATAAAAAAGAGAACAGACAAACTGTAATACTAGAATGTAAATTTAAGGAAGCAGAATCAAACAAAACAGCTTATGAAAAGTTTAATTTATTCTTTGCTCATAACTGAATTTCTTTAACATTTCATTTTGGAATTAGTTATTGTTACGTAGCTTTATACGAACTTATTTCAACTCTGGTAGATCTTAAGTCATCACGCTACTTTAAAACAATATGTTAAAAAAACTTTTTAGAAATAAATATTTTTTTTAATAATAAAACATATTGAACATTTTTTTAATTTGAATCAATATTGACCTAACTCTAACCTATTAATAAACTAAATGACCTTGAATAAATGATTCTGTGCTCATATCATACGGTTCAATGAACGAATGATATTATGACAGAAAGATCTGTCACTGACTGTGACAGGTGACGGTATATTAGTAGTACTGTGAAACGTCAGACGTCGATTATCATAGTAAACAAAACAACGTGTTCAGACTTTACAGTGTATTATATTTATTTTGTTTTAAATAGTTAAATGTATAAGCAAATATGAACGAAAACGATGGAAAAGAGTTTGCTGAACTAGGCGTTAAACCGTGGCTTATTAAACAATTATTTTCTCTTGGTAAGAAGAATTTATTAGAGGTTATCAATATTGTGTAGTGTAATGTTTGTACGAAAATTTATCTCTAACTTTTTTAATAGGTATTAGAACTCCCACTCCAATTCAAAAAGGATGTATATCAAAAATTCTTGATGGTCATGATTGTATAGGGGCAGCTAAAACAGGTTCTGGTAAAACATTTGCATTTGCATTACCTATTCTACAAAATTTAGCAGAAGACCCTTATGGTATATTTGCGTTAGTGCTGACACCGACTCATGAGCTAGCTTACCAGGTAAAATGTTTCAAGTAATGATATATTAAAAAAATATTTTGAAATAATCAGAAAAATGCTTGACTCCAGACTAAAAGTGTGAGAAAAATTTTGTCTGTTGTTTAAAATTATTTTATTTTTACAGATAGCTGACCAGTTTCAAATTTTGGGGCAACCATTAAAACTTAGAGTATGTATAGTGACTGGAGGCTCAGACCAGTTAGAAGAATCTTTAAAACTTTCAAAAAGGCCTCACATAGTAGTAGCCATGCCTGGTCGGCTAGCTGATCATATATCAGGCTGTGATACATTTAGCTTGAAGAAAATTAAATATTTGGTGCTAGATGAAGCTGACAGGTAAATAAGTGTTATTGTACATTTAAAACAAGATGATAATAATAAATTATAGAAAATTCTTATTTTTTGAAAAATCTTACTCATACATTCATTACATTACAATATAATGAAATACTTTTTTGTGATATATTTAAAATGTTACTAAAAAATCTGTGTAAGTAGATTATTGTTTGAAAGGATATAATATTCTACTAAATATTACTTACATATATGTAACATTATTGCATATAATATATGTTCAGTTATAATTTACATGTCAATGACATATAACTTATTATACAATAATTATTAAAAAAATATATATTAAATGCAAATCTAGTTACAATACTCTTCTAATTATATAATTTTATATAATTGGAATTTTAACAGGCTCTTCAGTGAATCATTTCAAGGAGATCTTGAGACTATTATTGAAGTTTTACCAAAAAATCGTCAGAATCTACTATTCTCAGCTACAATTACTGAAGACGTTAAGGAATCTAAGTTATTGCCTTTAAATACAGATGTAAGTAATTTTTTTGTACACATACTTATGTGTGTTTTGGGCAAATGAATTACTTAATTTATTTCTCTAGTAAGAAAATTAGGCAAAAATTAAATAGTAAAGAGTGTGTCTGTGTTTTCTTGAAAGTAAATAAGGTATATTTAGATTACATTAAAAGATTAAATTAATTTAAAGTATTTTGTAGTACAAAAAATAAATGATATAACATTATAACAAGCAATATTGTGTTGTTAATATCTCTACATTTCAGTTTCTTAAATTATTCTTTAAGCATTTTTTAAAGAAAACATATAAAAATTTGAACAACTCACACAACTCAACTCTTGCAAACTGTTCGAAAGGTGTTGTGTTAAAATTTTCTATATTTTTATTTATTTTATTATATTAAATATTATTTACAGAAACTAATAACATGGTCGGAATCTGACCCTCAATTGACAGTAAATACTTTAGATCAAAGATATATAGTGTGTCCTGCGTACGCTAGAGATGTGTATTTGGTACAAACTCTAAGGAAGTACAGGGAAAGTAAGCCGAGCTCACATATCATTGTTTTTACTGACACTAAAAAGTGAGTAGGTTTTTAATATTTTGAATAAATTTTAATGTTTTTTTGTATTAGTATGTCCAATTTTATTATGTTATTGTTTTTTTTTCGCTTCACGCTTTATCCCGCTCATAGCAAGGTCAAGCATAGGGAACTGCAGAAACCTAGTGTTAAGACACTAGCTTATGCCTTGAAATGGTAGAAAGCAGTGAACGGAGTGTTTCAACACTAGGTTCCCACGGTGCCTCTGCCTGCAGAGGGAACTGCAGGAACCTAGTGCTAAGACACTAGCCTGTGGCTTGGAATGGCCGAAGAAAAGGAACGGAATGTTTCAACACTAGGTTCCCACATTCTCGCGGTTCCCTCTGCCTACCTTGCAAGATAAAGCGTGAAGCTAACATCAGTTGTTGATGTAACTTTCTTCTAAAGCATAGTATTAACTGGCTTTCAAAAACTAGGTAAAACTATAAAATAAGTAATATTTAAAAAAAAATCAAACAAAGTAAATAGTTATATTATTGTTCCAAAATAAAACTCCTATGTCAAGTATGACGCCAACATACATTATCCTGTCAGAGCTGCAAAGAGAGATATCTTCTTCTCATTCGGTTATTTTGTTAAATGAAAGGTGACAGATTGACAACGTTTCATAGTATTTTAGCGGTACAACATATTTACGTCGTACGTATTTAATGATGACTATCTCACGCGTTACAGGTAGTTTCGACAAAGGCTGCGTTGTCTATACGGCCTGTATAAGTAACTTTTAACTTTACAGGGAATGCCAAGTACTATCTATGATGTTAAATGCCATCGGCATGGATAATGTGTGTCTCCACGGCTTTATGAGGCAGAAGGAACGAGTTGCAACACTAAGTCAGTTCCGTAGTAACTTGAAGTGTACTCTAATTGCGACTAATGTAGCAGCGAGAGGACTGGACATACCTTCGGTAGATCTTGTCATCAATCATAAACTACCGCTAGAGCCTAGAGAATATATACACAGGTAGTTTTGATTTGTTTATAAGTAGTTATTTGTGTTTAATAATAATAATATAATAACATTTTATTGTATACCATAGATAAAATGTACAAAAAAAGAAGAATACATAAAAAATAACGTACAGCAGGCTACCTTATCGCTATAAGCGATCTCTGTCAGAAAACCTTAAGTTTACTATACTTGGAAGATTTTGAGGCTCACTTGAACTAATAATTAAAAAGATGTTTAGAATGTTTCACTCTTAAATGCTCAGATTGAAAAAATATAAAAAAATATTATATTGAATTTATTTCGTATAGGTAATAATCTCAATATAATAATAAGATGGACGGAGAAAGCAGGGACTAAGCAATGGAGTGTCTTAACACTAGGTTCCCACGGTCCCTGCAGTTCACTCTGCCTACCCTGCCATGTGCGGGATAAAGCGTGAAGCTATAAAAAAAAATATAATAATAAGATGCTTAGTACGCAGGATTTGAACCCGTTCTCTATAAACATTTATTGACTTTGTTTGTTTAATGTATTGTAACTACAGGGTGGGCCGCACAGCCCGCGCCGGCCGGGACGGTATGGCGATATCTCTAATAACGCCGTACGATATACTGCGACTCGGCGAGATCGAGGATCAGATCAAAACTAAGCTTAGTGAATATAAAATTGATGGTAGGTCGCTTTTTTTTTTCTTTTTTTTAACTTAACGATTTGTCCCGTTAATACCGGGATTGATTTGGAACTGAGTGTTAAGATATTGCGTTCCACAATTTCCGCCATTTTGTATGCATATGTATAGGTTTTTAACCACGGTACCTTCTTCTTTTACAAAGAGTTTAAAGTGCTTTTAGAAGAAAGTTTTATGAGTATTTTGCGGTCGTGTGCTCTGATTTTATATGAAATTAATTGTAAATATAAATTTGTTGTGGTTTTTTTTTATAAAATGACATGCGAGCGAGAGATATATAAATATTGAAATTTTCAATTTTTTATATTTGAGTGAATGGATATTATGAAGTAAAAGTCGTTTGAGGACCGTCGTGGCGCAGAGGCGTAACGTCTGCCTGTAACGCGACGGTTTCTGGGTTTGATTACCAGTCGGGGAAGATGGATTTTTCTGTTTCCATTTTCTTCGCTCTGGCAACTAGGCAAAGCGCGGCGTTGAGTTCCGCCACTCAACACGCAATGCCTCGAAAAAAGGCGGAAAGCGGGGACGGAGAAAGCAGGGACTAAGCAACGGAGTGTCTTAACACTAGGTTCCAATAGTTCCTGCAGTTCCCTCTGCCTACCCAGCCATGTGCGGGATAGAGCGTGAAGCTAAAAAAAAAGTCGTTCAAATAGATAGAAAAGTTCATTAATTTTTTTTGTTTCAAATATAATGAATTCTACAGACACTTGGTCCGTACCCTTTTTAAACTTATACTATATGTTCTTATATAATATAATATTAATTCTATATATTATATATAATATATTGAATTAATATTAATCATAATGAACTCTTATCTTTACATTTTTTTATATTTATTGTTACTTAGTACTAAGGCTATGGGTGATAAGCGAATTAAATAAATTTATGTACTCCATTTCTAGCGTTATAAATAAGTGCATTTATAAAAAACATTCATTCAGAACATTGATATTATAACCTACTATTTGGGGACTATTTATGTAAATCTCAACTTAATACGTCTAAAGATGATAATATTTATTTATTTATTTAAGGACCACTAGTAGGTACTACATGTTTTAGTAACAAATGTTACACAATTAAATGAAAATAATTAACATGTGAAGCTTTTTAAAGTTTACAATTACAATATTTGTATTAAATTATATAAATTTTTAAAAAAAATATAATAAAAATAATTAAATTAATTAATTAATATTAAAAATAGAGACAGTAAAATGATCTTAAAAATCCAAAAACACCAAAGATATAATCTAAATTACAGACGACGAAGCAGTAAAAGTGTTTACAACAGTAAGTGTGACGCGGCGGGAGCAGGAGGCGCAGCTGGACAACGAGGAGTTCGAGCAACGGAAGAGGAACTACAAGGTCAAGAGATGGATCATGGCTGGAGTTGATCCTGACGCTATGGAGGAAGGGTGAGGTTCAATATTTGTGTGTAATTATTTTTTTTTAGGGTTTTTATTATGTTAGCGCACTGTGGATAGAGTAAATACCTAGAGAAAAATATATTAAATATTAAACAGCGGAGTAGTTGCTTAAAATTAATTTTATTTAAGTACTTTTTTTTATCCCGCACATTGCAGGGTAGGGAACTGCAGGAACCATACGAACCTAGTGTTAAGACGCTCCGTTGCTTTCCCTGCTTTCCGCCTCTTTTGAGTACATATTAGTACTCGAAAAAGTATTATTTAAGTACTTATTAGATATTAAAATAAATTTTGATTTTTAAAATGTTAGGAAAAATGCTGAATTTCTTTTTGTTATGACTTATCTTCTAATCTTTAACAATCTTATTTAAATTATATCTATATTGTTATTTAAGTCTAATTTTGAGTAATGTCAAAAGAAATTTAGAGAACTTACAAAAAAAATAAATGTTAAAAATGAAGTAACTGTAGTTGGTAATAATTATAAAAAAGCTTCACTTGTCAACAACCGAATACAAGTGCCTTCTAAACTATGGATTTTCGTTGTTTTTTAATACTTCCATAGTTGAGTGTGAGTGAAATTAAACTATTGAAAAGCCTGACACAGTGACATATTTCCATATAGATTCTTTTTTTACATAATGACGTCGGAGGCGTTATACAAAACAATATTCAATGTTATTTTTCTCTTACTAATAAATATATTTTATATTTCCACCTATTAAAGGCATATTTTTTAACTTGTATACAATAACTTAAATTATTTAACGCATAAATTATCAAATTCATTTTTCATTATTTCTTAGATTAGAAGAAATGCGAAGAAAACGTATCAAAGCGGCGAAGAAAGCGAAATTGGCTAAAATAAAACAGATTCAAGCTCAAATAAAAGATGGCGAGCGAGAAGGAAATACAATTCCCATAGAAAAGAGCGAGACAGAAAATATAGATAAAACTATTAAAGACAACCTTAAGAAAGTCAACAAAAGCTTAATGAAAAAAGATGATAGATTCAAAGATGTTATTGGAAAAGTAAGCAAAATTAAACGGAAAGCGGAGAATTTCAAAGAGAAGAACGTGGAGAAGAAAGTGGAGAAAAATATTAAGAAGAAAAAAAAGAAACCTGTCGCTTGATTTGATTGTAATATATTATTATAATATACATGTATATATAGAAATTCTTTTTGTTTTATTTAACGTCTAAAATTGTTAGCCTTAGTAATTTAATTAAATTTAATTGATTAATAAACTATAGTACGGTGTTGAATTGTCATTTACAATATCTTAAGTTTGAGCTAAAAGTGGAGAAAAGAGTGTCTTGACACTGGGTTCTATTTGCCTACCATGCCACATACGAGATAAAAATAAAGCAAAATTTTAGATTTATAATTATACGTTTATAATTAAACGTTTACAATATATATTGGAGTTAAATACTAAAAAAATGATTTCATATTGGCTTGTAACTTTATAGTAAAAGGCAATCTAAATAAAACAACAATAAAGGAATAAACGATTAATTTATTTATACATTGTATATTTAATTAATAAATAAATACAATAATTATTAATAAGCAAATCGTTGATGGCAAATGATTTTGGCACGAGTTAGCCGTGAAGCTTTGTTTTAGGCCTCACCTGTCTCTTTCTAATGCTAACGTTAGAGTGAGACAGCACCATATTAATGTTTTTAAGTAGCATAATATAGCTTATGAGATAAAAGCTTAGATAATGGATAATTTCATTTATTTGTCATATGCACAATAAAAAGTATAAAAAATCAATTTTATAACATAAATAAATATATACTTGTAATATATAATATGTTTGTAATAGTATTAAAAACATAACTTCTTGTATGTTTTAAACCTTTTGTGTGGTCAAGAATGGTATTTGCAAAAAAAATCCTTAATAAATAATTAGATTAATAAAATAGTGATATTGTTAAAAGATTTAAAAATTTGAATGAAGCTTAGCTTAGCTTTACTATAAATATAAAATAGTTCCTTTTTAGCTTCACGCTCTATCCCGCGTATAATAAGAGAGAACTAGAACTAGTGTCGATATACTCCGTTCTCATTCTTCTCAAATTCGAGACGTTCCTTTTGGGAGAAAATGAGGGAAAAAGAGAATATATATATATATATATATATATATATATATATATATATATATATATATATATATATATATATATATATATATATATATATATATATATATATATATATATATATATATATATATATATATATATATATATATATATGATGTTTACATTAATACATTACCTATATTCAAAATCTATTACTAATACGGTACTAACATCTTGAATTGGTACAAATTCTATGTATTTCTATATAATAATTAAATATATTTAGAATATATAATTTCTCTTATAAGGCCTTATTTTGATTATGCAATTGAATAAAAGTGAAGTGAGAATGTGTTTTTTTAAACTCAATTACCTACGCTATTACATTTCTTTTTGATAAAGTCCCAGATATGAAATGCGTTCCTTATCAGGCAGATAAATAATAAGTTTTGGTTTCGTTTCACAAATATCAGATACAACTACCTCAGCAGATGAAAATCTGTTTAAACTATTAACCTTTTATCTGATAGATTTATTAGCATTTACTACCAAATTACTACGTGAAACTGTAACCTGTGAAAGTGGCCCTAAGTGTCTAGACACTTTAACTTATATCTCGGAGATATTAGCCATATTCAATTATATCCCTATAAATATTAAGCTAGATGTAGTTTCATTAAAATTAGCATACGGATTTTTGTATTGAAAATTCCTTTTTTTTTTTTAGCTTCACGCTTTATCTCGCACATGGCAGGGTAGGCAGAGGGAACTGCAGGGATCGTGAGAACCTAGTGTTAAGACACTCCGTTCCGTCCCTGCTTTCTCCGTCCCCGCTTTCCGCCTTTTTCGAGGCATTGCGTGTTGAGTGGAGGAACTCAACGCCGCGCTTTGCCTAGTTAACTAGAGCGAAGAAAAATCCATCTTCCCCGACTGGGGATCGAACCCAGAAACCGTCGCGGTACAGGCAGACGTTGCGCCTCTGCGCCACGACGGTCCTCAATTCATCAATCAATGAAAATTACTTATATAAAGAATTTTCATAACACAAAACCAAGTGCCAATCTCACTGGTTACGGAAAAAGTCCCAGATACTATGCTGTTAGATAATGTTAACTACCAGATTAAGGTCAATAGTTTAAACAGATATTTATCTGCTAGATATTTCTATGATCTTTGAAACCAAATTTTCTTTTTAACTTGGCAGTGAAGTAACAAATTTCCTATCTAAGACTTTGTCAGCAACAGACTGAAACTGGCTCACTCAGAAATGTCAAATATTGTTATAATTTATTCATAACAATTTAATGTCAATTACAAGTTAATTAAGCTTTGTAGGTGCAGCTTTAAAAGTGTTTTATTATTTAATTATGAAATGTGTTTAAAGAATATTAATGTTATATAGTTTTAAAACAAAGAGATTTGAGATATTATTAATCTGAACGCGTTATAATATAATAATTACCAAACATTATTTTGTTGAAATAAACGTTTACATATTGAATAAAACTAATATGTCAAAGCACAAAATAATAATAATAATAATAAATATGTAAGCGCCATTTTTTTCGCTATATCTTTAATAATCACAGACTATACAAATAAAAATATAAGCGGAATATATTTATAATCTGCATTTTTTTTTTATTTAGAATATCTCAGCTGTAATGAATATACATTTTTGCCTTACATTAGGCGGATTATTAATAATTATTTTATTTATTCCGACATTTGTAGTAATGAGTTTATGGTGGCGTCTTTGTTGCCGCGATTCGCTTCCAGCACAGATTTTATGACTTCTTTGTCGATACTTGGGAACATTTCTTCGATCTGTAATATAAAAATCGAAATCGAAAATCATTTATTTATAAAGGTATCACAGATACACTTATAATAATAATAATAGTTTCTTTATTTGTGTAACATAGGCCCACTTGTTAGTAATTTTTACTTATAAAACTATGTTAGATAATATATTTATAATAATATAATATAATATATAGATATAATTTATTTTGTAACGTTGTTGAATTTAGCTATTTTATTATTGGAAATTAAATACTGTACTCATATAATGCAAAGTAATCTAAGTCATTTCTTTTTTCATAAAGCGAAATAGGCAATGAACAAAATGAAGTAGATGACTTAAATACATTGAATGAAGTGAACGAAGTGAATGAAATAAATTAAATAAATTCAATGACTAATGAGACAAGACAGTTTAATCATCAGATCAATTTCAGATGTCATTTAACAAAAAGTGTAATTTTTTCCGAAAAGGCAATTGATCACAACGTGTCGTCCACTTTATATATATAGGAATACCAATTTTACAGACAAAATTTGTATTTAAAAATTCATATTTCCACTTCGTCTTACACTTAACAATTTTTCATTATCTTTCAATCAATTTATTATAAAATACAAGCTTATTGAAATAAGAATCGATCCTGATTGAAGGTGCAATTGAAAGGCAGGGTACATTGATATGTACCCCATTCTAGTCGTGGGTAAATCTAGACAAGATGAACCCTACTGTCCTCTGTCTACTGTCCATAAATTTGCTGCATTTCTGCCAGACAAGGTACTTATTACCTATCTGGAACTATATCAGTAAGTGGTGAAAGTGGCCCTAAATCAGTTATTTACTCCGTCGTTTATATTCGATTTAAGTTGGAGTTTTCCAAAAAGGCATAGGTATTAACACATTCTCCAGGGACCAAGTTGAAAATTCTCCAGGGAACAAGTTGCTTTATCAGCAAGTGGTGAAAGCGGCTCAAATCTTGTACCCACCTGTTGCAATTGTTCAGCAGTAATAGCAGGTTGTTGTGGCTGGGGTTGGGGGTACTGTTGTGGGGGTACAGTTTGGGGGGCGGGGTACATTGGCATGGCGGCGTACCCCATACCCTGTGCTGGGTACTACTAATACCGGTGGGAAAGACGCTACTGGTGCTGGACCCACCTGAAAAATGAGAATTAAATTTCTTATTCATAATCCTTGTCAGTCATTTACGGTCCAAGCAGTACGCTTATGGAACTCACTCCCTAATTCTATCCTAGTTAGTAATCCGTGTTTAAACACTTTCAAATTAAGATTGAAAAAATATTTTCTCAAACTTTGTAAATAACTTTTATGAATATGCATTATATTCTTGTGATGTCGTCGTCTATATCCTTGTCGTATTATTTCGTTCTTTTTTTTTTAAGTATTTATGTATATATATGTGTATGTGTGTGTGTATATATGTATGTGATATATATGTGTGTGATATATGTGTATGTATGTGTATATGTACGTATATAGGGAGGATATTTATTATATTATTTTAGTAGGTACAGAGGACCGCCGCGGCGCAGAGGCCTAAGCGTCTGCCTGTAAACGCGACAGTTTATAGGTTCGATTCCCACTCGGGGAAGATAGATTTTTCTATTTTCGTTTTTTTCGCTGTGGAAACTAGGCAAAGTGCGGCGTTGAGTACCGCCACTCAACACACAATGCATCGATAAAGGCGGAAAGTGGGGACGGAGAAAGCATGGATGGAGAAGCGTGAAGCTATATATATATATATATATATATATATATATATATATATATATATATATATATATATATATATATATATATATATATATATATATATATATATATATATATATATATATATATATATATATATATATATATATATAATGTATTTTAGATGATACATTCTATGTACTGTTACATAGGATGTAAATTTTTATACAATATAATTGTCGTTTCTTTTTAATAAACAATATTTTACACATTCAAGGGATTTCGGGAAGAGATACGTCATCTTTTTTACATTTGGTTTCTATTCTTATATATTCTATGCATATTTTATCTTGTGGTACATAAATAAATTAAAATAAAATAAGTTTTTGTTTTTAAAGTGTTATTCCACATTATAAATTGAAAATTAAAAAAAAATGAACTCGAATCTCTTGATATACGTCCAAGTATTCTGACCACTAAGCCATACGTTCTCATCTGCTAGACAAATATCTTTGCAATAGAATACAATCACTTATGAAGAAAAAATATATTTTTTTTTCTTCTTCTTCTCTTTGTTTATGGCGTTCCAAAAAGTTTTTTTAAGACACTATAAAAATTTGAACGCAGCAGTATTTTATACATGTCACTTGGAAAGTCGCCGTCGCAGCTTCAACAACAATCAACAAATCTCGGTGAAGAAAATAGTTGTAAAAACACATTTAGTTGTTAATTGATAACGACAGTCCCAATTCTGTTGACATTCAGTTAAACGAATACTTTAGAATTGTTTATAAACGAAACTAAATCACAAGAAACCTAACTACATTTTAACTTAAACAAAAATTCTTAAAATCTCCATTGTCCTCCTCCTTAAAAATTCATTTGATATTTTTTTTATCTTCACGCTTTATCTCGCAGGAACTAAATACCATTTGATATAAAAGAAAAAGATACAACATTTAAAAAAATAAATTACTTACCGAGTAGCTAAGAACTAAGTTAATCATACCCTCCATTCCATCCCCTTGTTTTCCATTCAAGGGATACCAGTCTTCATGAGTCTCACCCTAAACGAAAAATAAATATAGTACTTGTTCATAGTAAGAAGAAATCTTACTATGAACAAGGCAGGTTCTTCAATATATTATAAATTTACAAAAAAATATGTGTCATAAATAATCATAAATTAAAGCTGAGAGAATCTAGTGTCAAAACTCACCGTTCTCCACGTCTCGAAATTTTTCTAGCCTTTTAACATTATATATATATATATATATATATATATATATATATATATATATATATATATATATATATATATATATATATATATATATATATATATATATATATATATATATATATATATATATATATATATATAAGTAGTAATTGCAAATATACATATATGGTTTGACACAAAGCAGGGTGGATAGCTAGGCTACCTTAACAATAAGCTTTCTACTCTGCTAAATACGTGATACAATAAATTATTAGGGTTCCGTACAAAAAAAATAACGGAACCCTTATAGAATCACTCGTGTTCCTGTCCGTCCGTCTGTCACAGCCAATTTTCTCTGAATCTACTAGACCGAATCATTTGAAATATTTGAAAAAATTACTGCATATAGTTTATGGCTTGTAGATTACAGGAAAACCTATAAGGATTTTATAAATTGAAAATAAAATGGTAAATTCGATAAAAAATGTTTTTAGGGAAAAAACGTTTTCAGGGGAAATATTTCACTATATTGTGTACGGGACCCTTTCCACGCGAGTTCAACTCGCACTTGACCGGTTTTATTCTAATTTATCTCATTTAGTATCAAATGTATAAAAGGGTAGAGAAAATCGAGTGTTAAGACGCTCCGTTCTCTATTTATATTAGTAAAATATATAAAAAAAACTATAATAAAATACTTACATTCAAAACTGCCTGCGGTATAGTGATGTGCGTCCAGGCGATAAGTTCATCCATGGTAAACGAGCATTCATCGAAGATTTCCAAGTAGATGGAGTTAACGCCGGGGGGTAGTAAGCTATTTAAAGTGTTTAGAAAATATACATATAAAATTACGTAAACACATATATAATAATATATAAACTGTGTATATCATCTAAAATAAGTAGCTTAATAAATATAATTTGTACTTTTTGCGGACTTTAGAGTGTCTCAACAGGCAGAACAGTCTTTAGAGTGTCTTGTTAACTGAAAGCTTAAAAGACGCCAGAATGTGTGACAGGCAAATTACAGTGTGTTGGATAGATTTAGAAAACGCAATCGGGTCAATACAACACGATCTATTGATGTTTGCGTTAAAATGGTACAATTTTCCTACGATAATAAGCAACATAATCGCGTCATACTATTTTTTTTTTTTTTTTTTTTATGGGAAGGACAAGGCAAACGAGCGGTCGGGTCACCTGATGGTAAGTGATCACCGACGCCCACGGCCCTGTGTAACAGCAGAGGTGTTACAAGAGCGTTGCCGGCCTTTAAGGTGGACGTAGACGCGCTTTTTGAAGGCACCCATGTCGTATCGATCAGGAAACACTGCCGCAGGTAGGCTATTCCACATTAGTGTGGTGCGTGGAAAAAAGTTCCTACGGAACCGCACAGTAGAAGAGTTCCGCGTGTCCAGATGGTGGGGATGATATCTTAATTTGTGTCGTACTGTGCGGTTGGAGAATTCAGCGGCAGGCATCAGATCAAAAAGTTCTCCAGAACACTCCCCATGGTATAAGCGACCAGAGATGTGAACAATACTCCATGTGTGGCCGAACCTGGGCTCTATACAGAGCCAATCGGTGTGCAGGCGTGAAGTACTGTCTCGCTCTTCCGATGACACCCAGTTTCTTCGAGGCCAACTTGGCCTTGCTATCCAAATGATCGCGATACTGACAGTCATTCGAAACGCTGAGCCCCAATATACTGATAATAGGCGAGGCTTTAAGAGAAGTGTTCTCAAAAACTGGTGACACGACAAAAGGGTTTTTTTTAGTGGTTAACGCGCAAACTTGACTCTTCTGGGGGTTGAATTGAACAAGATTCTTTTCACCCCATAGTAAGACATTACTGAGGGAGGTCTCAATAGAAGACACAAGTTTCATTCGGCAATGGTCAATGTTTTCCCGAGAAAGACCTGCACGGCCGGAGTATACGGCGTCCACAGTACTATCATCTGCATAGCAATGAATGTTAGAATCTTCTAACATGTCATTGATATGCAGAAGAAAAAGCGTGGGGGACAGCACACAGCCTTGAGGGACGCCAGCATTTACGGGAAAATAATCAGAGCAAAAACCGTCGACAGCAACTTTAATGCTACACCCGGTAAGAAAGCTAGCGACCCACTTGCACAAATTCTCGGGAAGCCCATACGATGGAAGTTTTGCTAAGAGTGCTCTATGCCACACACGATCAAAGGCTTTCGCCATATCCAGACTAACTGTCAGGCCTTCGCCTTTGCTTTCGACAGCTGCAGCCCAACGGTGAGTAAGGTAAACTAGAAGATCACCAGTTGAACGACCATGGCGAAAGCCATATTGACGGTCGTTGATCAACTGGTGATCCTCTAGATAATCCAGTAGCTGGCTGTTTATTATACTCTCCATAACTTTGGAGAGCAGGGAGGTGATAGCGATAGGCCTATAGTTTGCCGGATTCGAGCTGTCACCTTTTTTCGGGATCGGATGGATCAGAGCGCTCTTCCACGAGTTCGGGACTACGCCGATTGAATAGGAAAGCCGAAATAGACGCGTTAGTACCGGTGTCAACTCAGGAGCGCAAGAACGGAGCACTAAAGGAGAAATGCCATCAGGTCCACTCGACTTGTGGATGTCATACTATTCGAAATTAAAATTCGTTATAACCTCTAAAGACGGCCATTCAAAACCTTTAGTCTATAAAGTAGGTCTTTTTCAGGGTTGTTGTTTATCCCCAATAATATTTAATATCGTAATAAATATTTTAATAGATAATCTAATTAAACAAGAGAAAAAATGGGGTTATCGGTTTAAGTTCAACAATAAGTACACAGAATCCATCCTTGCTTTCGCGGACAATCTTGCGATACTGACTAGGAATCCAAAGCAATGCCAACTGCTATTGGATGAAGTAGACGATTTTTGTGCGTGGACGAAAGGAATGAGGACAAAACCTAGTAAGTGTCACTGTTTATGTCTAGGAAGGCGAAACACTAAATATACCTCATACGATCCGGGACTTAAAATTGGCGGTAAAAGCATTGCTATAGTTTCCGAAGCGGCACCTTTTAAATTTCTCGGCAAGAAAATAGACTACAAAGGCCGCACTCTATCTTTAGATGTACTAGTCGACAGCTTTTTGACGGATCTTGAGAAGGTAGATCATCAATCTACAAGTAATGTCAAGAAAGTTTGGATTTACGACAATTTTCTAACATCACGTCTGAATTGGCCTTTTCTCGTGTATGATTTCAATAAGACCCTCTTAACAAAGTTAGATGCAAGTGTCATAAAGATACTGAAGTTTTGGCTTGGGCTAGCGCATTCGGCGGACACCTCAACCTTATTTAGAGACAAAAATAGTTTCGGGTTGAGATTAAAGAAACCATCGGAGCTCTATAAACATCTAAGAGTCGCCAAAACACACATTCTGGAAAAATCACGGGATGAGATTGTTATCTCACTCCCAAAAGACAGAAGTGTCCCAGAGCTCGAGTCAAGACTCCAATTCCATAAGCAATTTATGATAGGAGCACAGTCTAGTAAAGTAGGGTTAGGATCAAAGAGGAAAGTTCAAGACATAGACATAATAAAATCTTTTATTCGGCAAGACGAGAACGACAAATATAAGGTGCATTGGGTTTAGAAATGCAAAACGAGTGGCTAACTATAGGAGAATTCTGTATCCCTTTAGCTTTAAAATGGCGCACCCTAATTCACGACTGGTCTCCAGCACTATTAAAATTCTATCTAAATGCGTTCCAAATGACTCTTCCAGATCAAAGTAACTTAGTAAGGTGGGGTAAAGCTACCGATAAATCTTGCTACATCTGTAAAGAGGCAGTAGGGACAGCTAAACATATGCTGGTAGGGTGTAGGGTACTCTTGGATAGTGGTCAATACTCGCGGCGCCACGATAAATTACTAGAAATCATACGTGAAGCAAACGCTCAATAGAGTTTGTGAAAGAAGGTTTTCATAAAAAACCCACACAAAAACCTTTCTCTATACTAGATCCAGCTCCCGATTGGACACTTATGATGGACACGTATGAGAAACAGTATAGAATCCCTGAGGATATTTGTGTTTCGTCATCCAGACCGCATATTTTTCTCTATTCTCGAAGCCTAAAACGCATAGTACTGGTAGAACTTACAGTTCCGTGGGAAACAAATATCCCAAAAAGTCACCATCTAAAACTTAATAAATACTTTGATCTTACAAACGAACTGACTAGGAATAGGTTTAGGGTTAGCTTAATTGCGGTTGAAGTAGGAGCGAGAGGTATAACAGCGAAATCTCTCAATAGTTTACTCAAAGATCTCGGCCTGTCTAGAACTATTATAAATTCATTTCTAGAACGCACTTCAAAGGCAGCTTTGGTAGAATCGTTTAAAATTTGGTTAGGTAGTGGGAGGAGCTCGGACAGTGAAGGTGAGCGTTAATGCCTTTTAAAGGGGCCCCTTTAAACCTACACTTGGGTCGCAAGTCCCAAGCGCTGATCGGAGCTCTTCTTCCTACAACGCGATGGGCCCGGCACCCGCACGGTGAATCCATAGAATGCTAAGCAGTTTTCTTCTTTTCTGAGTGCCTATCTTGCCATATGAGCGAGAACGTATTAAAAAAAAAAAAATTAAGTAAGTTGTTTCAAATATTATATATATACGAGGGTCAAACTGAAAGTTCTTAGAAAATCAAAAACTAAGTATTCTAGCAAGTTATTAGTTTTATTATAACTTTTCAAAATAGCGTCCATTTACATCAATACATCGCTGCATTCGATGGAACCATTGAGAAAAGCACCTTGCCCACTCGGCCTTAGGGGTCTCTTCAACGGCGTTTTGAAACGCAGCCACTGCTTCTTCGGCGTCCATAAAATGTTTTCCTCGAAGTTTTTCTTTTATTTTCGGGAATAAATAAAAATCGCAGGGTGCGAGGTCGGGGCTATACGGCGGGTGACCCAGTAATTCCACGTCTAAGGTCGCCAAATAGTCGATCGTTTGCCTGGCGGTGTGCGACGAGGCATTGTCGTGATGAAGGAGGATCCTGCTGCGAGATCGTTTCTCTCGAACTTTTTCCAAGACAAGTGGCAAACAGTTGTTAGTGTACCACTCTGCATTAACCGTTTTCTGATCCTCTAAGACAACTGTCGCGTAATGACCTGTCTTTCCGAAGAACGAGGCCACCATCTTTTTTCCAACACTGCGACCTCTCTTCACTTTAGTTGGCAACTCTTCGGAAGGAAACACCCATTGAGCAGACTGTCTTTTGGTTTTCGGATCATAACAGTAAATCCAGCTTTCGTCACCCGTTAGTATGTCGAACACAGCATTTGAGTCACCTCCGTTAAATTTTTGGATCATTTCTCGGCACCAATCAACACGGCGGAGTTTTTGAGCCTCGGTCAAATTATGCGGTATCCAGCAGCACAAAGCTTCCTGACCGCTAAATGTTCATGGAGGATTTTGTGCACTTGACTCATACCTATGCCTAGACTTGTCCGAATCTGCTGATAGGTCACTCTTTTGTCAGTCTCTATCATAGGCCGCACAACACTGATATTATCTTCAGTCGTCGCTGTAGAAGGCCGTCCCTCACGCAAATCATCGGTGAGATTAGTTCGACCACGTTTGAATTCATTAAACCAGTTGTAAACTGTGGCACGAGATGGGGCTTCATCGTGAAAAGCCAATCGAAGTCTATCATAACTTTCTTGTTGACTTATATGACATCGAAAGTCATAAAAAATCATTGCACGAAAATTTTCTCGGCTTAAAATCATTCTGACGTGCACAGACAATCTTCAATTTGCCGCCAAATCGTAAAACAAATGGCAAATAAATGAAATGTATACTCAATATTATTGGTAAAGAGTTCTATTTTCAAAATTTAAACTTATTTTTTTAATATAATGCTTTTAAGTTGCCAGTTCTAAAAACTTTCAGTTTGACCCTCGTATATATATATATATATTTATATATATATATATATATATATATATATATATATATATATATATATATATATATATATATATATATATATATATATATATATATATACATATATATATATATATAGCAATATAGGCAGAAAGATGTTAGTGCGAAGACACTACGTTTCCCGTTTTCGACTGCCCGAAGCCGAAAGATTCCAAGAATTATTTCCCCTACGTTTAAATCGCACCCTACACCATCGTCGCCGCTTTACTAAGGCCTCTATGCCCTCTGAAGGGCAACTAAAAATCAAAATAATAAAAATTAATCAATCAAACTGCCAAGGAAATGTTTACATTATCGTATCAAATTGAATTTTAGTTAAAAAAGGATAACCAACTTTAAATGTACCGGTTTTTGGTCTTGCTAAAAATAATCATCGGTTAATGCGCTTTTAAAGGATAAGGAAAGAGAATCGATTTAAATAAAATCGACTTAGCAATCGAGAGAACATAACCTTTTAAGGTTCTTCAGCTACTTTATGTTCAATATATATATATATTGAACGTCTATGTCAAAAATGAGTCGTACAAAAAAAACGTAACATGAGCTTCAAGAAACAGGAGCCTTTTTTAACGTCCAACAGAAAATGAAATGAAAAATGTAAACGAAACAGTTGTAACTAAGACTTTACTTTATATATAAATAAAGCCATTTTTTATGAACAAATTCATTATTTTAGTATTCGCTCAGTTGGTTGTTAAATTATCACTAATTAACTTCAATTCGACAAGAAAAATTAGTAGTAAAAAGTATAATTATAGGTACACAGTAGTCTACTTATAATATATATTGTTTTAATTATGGTTCCCTGAACAGTGTTTTTGAGGCTGTCATGGCGCAGCAACTGTCTGTAAACGGAAGTGGGTTCGATTTCCATCTGAGGGAATAAATTATTTTTTCTTCACATTGGTTCTTTGACATACAACAATGCATAGCGCGACGTTGACTTCCGTCACTCAACATAGGCATAGGGAACCCTAGGAACCTAATGTTAAGACACTCCATTCTCCACTTTTCGTTTTTCGAACCTTTGCCTGTTGAGTATTGGTATACACGTCCCCTTTACTCCGCGACGGTTTACAAATATTAATTATTTTATAAACACACTGTATTTTTTACATCTATAATATATCATTTCTTCGTATTCTATAATAAACTACGATTTACAATCTGTCTACAGCTCGCATGACTAAATAGAAACATATAAAATTACTATCAATAAAATCAAATATATTATATTAAAATCTAAATATTTCATTTGAAATATTCCAAGTAACTTTGACCTAAGGTACAGTGGCCTATAGTTTCAGTATATATAATTATCCAACATGAAACAATCATTCAATTCAGTGGTAGTTCCCGAGATTAGTACGTTCAACCATATAAACATTGAAAGAGTTTTTATAATACTAGAAGAAAAGAAAGAAGTACATATAATAGTAAGAAATATATGTATGTGACATATATTTATTATAATTACTAGTCTAGTAGTTAGCTTCACGCTTTATCCCGCACATGGCAGGGTAGGCAGAGGGAACTGCAGGGACCGTGGGAACCTAGTGTTAAGACACTCCGTTGCTTAGTCCCCGCTTTCCGCCTTTTTCGATGCATTGTGTGTGAACGAATGTTGAGTGGCGGAACTCAACGCCGCGATTACTAGTGTATATGAATTTCTTTACTAATCCACAAAATTAAAAAACTCATACTAAAATAAACCAACTAATACTCTAAAACGTTACTAACAAAAACTAAAATAAATATATAGGTATAATAATAAAAATATATGTATGTAACATATATTTACTATATATTTTTTACACGCATTATAAAGCGGGATAAAGCGTGAAGCTATGGCAGGGTAGGCAGAGAGAAGTTGAGAACCGTCACTTATAAAAATATAAAATATTTATAATAAAACAACTACCACATTTAAAATTAACTAACACATACTAAAATAACAAGGCAATTTAAATGTACCCTTGAGAATTGGCTTATTAACGTGAAAATACCGTTGAAATATTCTCACCGCATTATATATTCATTTCTACATATTTTACGTACATAATAAAAGTAATGTTTCGAGAATTTCAGACGACATTTGTCCTACTTTATTTTATTGATATTACAATTAAAATAGCTGTAAACTTTTGAAAATCTAAGTAAGAAGTTGGTTGGTATATGGATGTATAGTTCGGTTGAGGCCAGAATAACAAAATTACAGACGCGACAGTCAAGTGGTTGATCTTCATTTTTTTGGCTTTACGCTTTATCCCGCACATGGCAGGGTAGGCAGAGGAAATCGTAGGGAACCTTAGGAATGTCGTGTTACACCGTGCTGTTTCCCACTGGGGGTTAATATCTTTTTTATTTCCCCGCTGTGTGATAAGCAAGGGGCACAACAAGGGGCATATTGTTAAGATACTAGGTTAATAATAATAACATTAACACATCCTGTGTTAAGGAGAACTATATGTTTCACTTTATCATAGAATTTAACATAATCCATTCCCCCAAGAGGGAATTGGACCTACAACCGTTGTAGTTACTTAGTTTACAATCAAATGGTGTGCCACTGGACTACGACAGTCTAAACAAACATTATTGATAAAATAAAAAAAAAACATAAGTCGACGTGTAATGTCATTAACATACAAATATAAATAAAGTCTATTGTTTTATAAAGACAGTAAAGTAAATATTTAGTTCATTCATTCATTCAAATATTTCCGTATCTATTACGTACTAGTACTGGACGACATAATTTAATTATTATTTGCGTATTACAACGGCAAAACACCTACAGTGTTAACAAAAATATTCTTTTGAGTACTATACTTACACTATTAATAGTGTAAGTCTGTATCATTTTTTAGAATATGAACCCGCGCACCTCTGATGCTACAAATACAAGCAAGCAGTTACTACCTATTGAGTCATACGTTCTTATCGCGCTACGTGGAATTACTTAAATGCCTGTTACAACCTGATATTGTATTGCTATATTGGTAAATTGTTAATAAAATGCTGGTAGTCTATTTCAAACGTATCATTGCCAACAATGAATAATTGTAAAATTGTTAAAGACTAAATGATAAATATAAGTTTCGCTAAGTGCCTTGTGCCGGTTCTTTTCATGTGTGAGAAAATAACTTTAGTAAAGCCACTTTAAAAATGAATCATGTATTTATTTTAATGAATTATTCCCATATATATTAAAAAAAATATAAACATATAAAATATATAATTATGCCTATGAGAAAGAGAGACAAAAATAGATTACTTACCAGTGTATAACTTTGTTCCATCTGGGCGTTTTCCCACCGCTGGGATCCGTGTGCGTTTCGTATATGCAGTGACCGACGCGAACGCGGACGTAGGGGTCCATACGGGTCAGGCCTGTCATATGCAAAGAAAAGGTACTGTAACTCAACGCTTATAAACGCAGCGTTTGACTGTGTAAATGCGAGGGTAGTGAGTTCGATTCTCACTAGAGGGAAATAATTATTTCATTTTCACATTGTGAATGTCATCACGGAATGGCTTGAAAATTATGCGATAAGCAATGAAAAATATCTCTATAAGTATTTGCGATATAAAACATAATGCTAAAGATCGTTTTTGTTTAGTAAAAAAATCATTTAGCTTGACGTAATCATTATTATAAAATAATAACGTGAGAAAATCTTAACTTTCTATGGCTTTACTGTGGCCAGCGTTGTATGGAGAATTAATTAATTAAAATTGTCAACAACAGGCAATTTATTAAAAGTCCGCGTAAGCTGAAGATCAATTATTTTTTTTGAACTGTCATATAATATAGTGTTGCAACTGGAAAGAGTCTATTATGATATGTATGTATATAAAATATATACACACACACACACAAATTATAAAAAGAATCTGAGTGAGAATGTCAAGAATTTTCACCTAATATACAATAAAAAACGGAAACCGGAATAATGAGTCATTATTACTTTCCGTATATTATAAGATGTAAAAAGATCCATATAAATTTGTAGTTTAAAAGATATTTATAGAAACGGCTCACAGGGTGCAATTGCAGTGTAAGATAAGTAAACGATAAGCGGTCAAAGGGTTTCCTATTATGGCATAACGTTTATTTCAATGTCTTTAAAGTTTAAATAGCCTGGCGAGGCCATAGGAGTGCTCATTACGAATTATTCCAATGAAGCGTCAAATCCTTAGTTTTTGTGCAAAAGATAGAATAATGTCAAGACTAAAATGTCAAGTGTAGCCTGACAAGTAAGTAAGTTATTTTCCACATAGAAGAGTAGAAGTAGTAGATAGAAGGAACCAAGTCTTAAAATACTCCATTTTCCTTTCTTCTGTCCAGTTTTTCGTTTAATTTTGTTACCAGAGCAAGGGAATTAAATATTTCACTCTACTCTAGTAAGAATCGAACAACCGTCGCGGTATCAGACATTATACCACAGCAGCATCACGGACGGCAGTTATCAGTGATTTTATTTACATGGAAATTGAAATAAAATCGCACTATTTCTATATATACGATAATTGACATAACATTTCCGTATTCGGTTTCGTATCGACTACAATCGCGTTTACTAAGCGCAATACTTAAATATCTTGAAATTATTTAAATATATGAACAATATATACAAAGTGTACCGAAACCAAGAGTTAAGACTGTAGAGCCAAAAAAACTTGAATAAAATGACCGAAAGCCGAGCGAGGTCGCTAATAAGTAATTTGCAAGGTTCTTAAACATTACTATTACATAACACTTGTAATATTAAAACGGAAACCGTGAATTTTATTTTTTTTTGTCTTCACGCTTTATCCCACACATGGCACCCTGCCATGGCAGTTGCTTAGTACCTTGTTTCTCCGCCCCTGATTTCCGACTTTTTTCGGGTATTGCGTGTTGAGTGGTGGAACTCAACGTCGCGCTTTGCCTAGTTTCCAGAGCGAAGAAAATGGAAATAAAAAATCCATCTTCCTTGAGTGGGAATTGAACCAATAAACCGTCGCGTTAACAGGTGGACGCTACGCCTCTGCGCCACAACCGTGAATTGTTTCCGTAAACAAAACATATATTATCTAAACACGTACGAGTTGCGAAGTGTCCATATAACGCTATTCTCATAGAATTACCTTTTTGTTATAAAATATTATTCAATAATTAAGTAGCAAAAATCTCAATATAAGTCAAGTTGACTTAATACAAAATAGCCCATAAAATATATGCTTGTAGGCAATTCGCTAAGTAACTAATCTTCGTAAGCTAGCTAGTTGAAATTTTAAATGAATTGAAATATATATTTTTTTTATTTTTTGGCCACTCGAAAAATGTAACACTTCGCCAATTATTCGTAACTAGTTGGCTCTCCGCATACATGCATTTCGCCTTATTAGATTAACACTTTTAATGGGTCTTTTCGTTAAAAGTCACAATTTTTGAGACTGGGAAAAAGCGCGCGCAAATATGTTTCAAGCTCATCCAATTGACGCCAATTGGCAACGTACAGAATTTGTTTAATCAATTATCAATTGAACTGTTCAAGTTCGAACATCAGCTACATTTTTTACCAATCCGCTTGTTGGAGATATTTAAGACGATACCAAAAGGAAAGCTCTAGGTCAAAAACTCGCCTCTATAAGTGTGCGCAATTAAAACGCTTCTTTAAATAATATATAATAATTTATTTAAATTTTTTATGTTTAATTCCGCATAGAAATGTAGACAATGACAATTAATTTAAAAGACACACCATTCTCCAATATTGACATTATTTGCATTAACAAAAATAATAATTATAATAAAATATGAGTTGTGCAATATACAAGCAATATTTTGATATAGCCTCCGTGTGAATAATTAGAACTGGATAAATTTAGATCTATAAGATATATGTGTGATTTAAGATCGTAGTAAGTTTATGTTTTAACATTTCACACGGTACAATCTGGTCTTCGGCAAAAATATATATTTACATATGAAAACCTTCTTTATATTGGTCACAATCACATATTAGTAGAACTGGTTTTTTGTTATTACACTCTCGCCTAATGGCGTCTCAATAGAGTCAAGAATTATTTAGAATTGGAGTCAATACGATAAATTGAACTATTAAATAGCCATCTAAATAATTATCTTACGTAACCTATTAAAAAATATAATTCAATTACTTATTTTTATAAGTAATATCGGCTGTCGCAGTGACTAACTAACACGCACATACATAACAATGAAAGGATTTTTTTTATATACTTTTTTAATTTCCCTACTTTGGTTTTGTTACTCATCATGCAATGTAATATGGGAAACGGAGTGTCTTTAAACACTGGCTTCTTTGAGCCTACAGTTCCCTCAGCCTACCTTGCTATGTGCGGGATAAAGCGTGAAACTAAAGAAAATATAGATAATTAAATATGTATATAATATCTATATAATGGAAGTTACATCCAAAACACAACTGATATGACTAAGCATGTGATAAAAAAATAATTCGTCATAGAGTACTATATCATAGTATATCATTTATGATAATATCAATAACACATTGTTTCAAACAAATCCGCAATTAATTAGTTACTAACATATTATTATTTGCATAGTTTATGCTCTTTAAAATGTATGAATCAATTGAAAATTTCTTAAAATCTATTTGTATATATATTAAATTTGTTACAATTAATCTACTAATGTAACAGAATCTTTGACTTTAAAAAATAGCTTCAAGATTAATTTTAAAACATTTTAAGCCAAATATTAGGCTACTTTCCCACATTTTTCATAAACCTTGGTTGATTTAGTTTATTAATTATAATTATAAATATGGAAATAAACAAGTATATTTCAAATGTACAAGTTTGGCTGATTCACTGGTAAAAACCTAACATGTATTACACAACTACAGAACAAAGCTAATTATCACACTTAATAATTAATAGCTTGTTAATTATATTGTCAGTTTTAGGGTTCCTTTTAATATTTTGCTAACTTATATCATTATACAGTAAATAATATTTTTAATAAATATATTTTTAAGTCAGAATAGTGAATAAATACTTTTCAACTGGCAATAGAAATGATAAAAATCAATATAGAGTGTTATATTTGATTAAAATAAATATTTGAGAACCTGAATAAAGCAATCCAGTTGAACTTAATAAGCACAATAATATGAAAAGTTAAAAAACTCATAGAGATGCTTAAGATTAGATCTTAATTATGACTAGTTCTTAGTTGACATAAATTAAAAATAATAACTAGCTTTTAGTAATAAAAAGGTAAATATATTGGAGGTAAACAGACTTTATTGGTAATGATACAAGTTGACTAACTAACTATTTTGAATTAAAATATTTGAAAAGATGACTTACCATAATTTTTAACAAGTTTGGCTTGTGCAATGGTGATACTGAGTCTTGCTGTAAGCGGTGGGCCAGCAGTCGGCATCTACAATTAAAACAATATTAATATTCAATAAGATATACATTAGAACAAAATATAATATTTTAATATTTTAAGGGAGACGTCTATTGGGCAAAGTCAGTTGATAAAGCTGAAAACGGGGGATGGAAGTATAGCGTCGACAAAACCAGAGGTATTGAGGGAGGTCTAAAGGTTCTACGGACAGTTATACTCCTCAGTCGCTAGCCCTGTCGCAAGCTCGGCCAAAGACCCAAGAGCCAAGCTAACCCAACACTATACTGAAGATTTTCCGGACATCAATCTATGCGAGATTAGGGTGGCCCTCAAACAACTCAAAAACAACAAGGTGCCTAGTGAAGACGGAATCACATCAGAACTTCTGAAAGCGGGTGGAACACCAATACTTAAAGTCCTTCAGAGGCTCTTTGATTCCGTCATACACGAAGGCAGAACGCCAGAAACATGGAACAGGAGCGTGGTGGTCTTGTTCTTCCAAAAGGGCGACAAAACTCTATTGAAGAACTGCCGACCCATCTCGCTGCTGAGCCATATTTACAAGTTGTTTTCGAAGGTCATCACGCATCGACTCGAAAGTAGATTTGATGATTTCCAGCCTCCCGAACAAGGCGGTTTCCGAAAAGGCTTTAGTATCATAGACCACATCCACACGCTGCGGCAGATTATACAGAAGACGGAAGAATCTGCCATTATGCTTAGCGTTTGTGGACTATGCAAAAGCCTTTGATTTGATCGAGGCTTGGGCGGTGCTTCTATGTCTGCAACGATGCAATATTGATTATAGGTATATCGAGGTGCTGAAGTGTTTGTACAAGAACGTAACTATGTCGTTTCGAGTACAGGAGCAATGTACCAAGGTGATTCCATTGCAACGAGGTGTGAGACAGGGAGACGTCATTTCTGCGAAACTGCTTACCACCGCGCTTGCAGTTGGGAACTTGCAGCTCGAAGTTGTTGCCAAGTACGTCTACCTGGGTCGAACAATCCAGTTAGGCCGGTCCAACTTTAAGAAGGAGGTCAATCGTCGAATTCAACTCGGCTGGATCGCGTTCGGAAAACTACGAAGTATCTGCTCGTCCAAAATACCTAGTGCCTCAAGACGAAATTCTATAATGAATGTGTGTTGCCAGTGATGACTTACGGCACCGAAACGTGGTCTCTTACTATGGGCCTCATAAAGAAGCTCAAGGTCGCTCAACGAGCTATGGAGAGGGCTATGCTCGGAATTTCTTTGCGAGATCGTGAGCGCAACGAGGACATCCGCAAACGAACAAAAGTAATAGACATAGCCCAACGAATTAGTAAGTTGAAGTGGCAATGGGCAGGGCACATAGTACGTAGAACTGACGGCCGCTGGGGCAGAAAGGTTCTCGAATGGAGACCACGTAACGGCAAGCTTAGCGTGGGACGGCCTCGTACCAGGTGGACGGACGACTTGGGCCGGGTTGCAGGCAGCCCATGGATGCGAATAGCATTAGACAGGGCGCACCTGGAGGTCCTGGAGGGGGAGGCATATGTTCAGCAGAGGACGGCTACTCCTACGGCTGATATGATGATGATGATAATATTTTAAGCAATGATAACAAAATTTTATTGCCATATGTGGAAATAATTACAATATATGTACATATCTAATCTTACACCTAATAAAATATTGAAAAAGGAAATAAAAACAAAAAGATCTTGTCAAACACAATATTATGGTTATTGTGTCATGCTATGTACGTAAACATCTAATAACAATAATGATAATAGAAATATAATTCCTTTTTCAAGCCATATTCTGCACAAAGCATGGTAGAGAGAGATAACCTACTGTTGAAGTACTTTGTTCTCTGTAATGTGCCCAAATTTTTGGAAATTGCATGTTATCGTATTACATGATTGTAGATCAAGAATGGAAAATGACTGCTACTCTAGTAGGAAATATCCATATTTAAATAATATCTGTTTACTTTATTTATATATAGTATTAAGATAACAAGACAAAGAAGTAGATAAGTTTTCTATGTTTCACTAAAAAATATTAATGCTTCTACTTTATAATAAAAAAAAATAATTTACTCACTTGAGCGCCACACAGTTGCTGTTGCAAAGCTAATGCAGCCTGGTAATCAGCATCTAAAGTATCAGTTGTTCCATCAGCCCTCAGAAAACCAGCTGGCAGTGGACCCAACAGAATCTAAATTTAGGAGAATAAATTATTTTTTCAACACATATTTTAAGTGACTGTAAATCAATAATGTGTTATTTATTAGTATTACAAGAAATCAAGTAACATTTAAATAAATTTAGCTAAAATGTATCATTATTTAAGAATCAACATAGTAAGAGTAAGAAAAATATAAAATTAATTATACACATTTACTATTAATAAACAATGTTCTATGTATTATGCTTATTGTTAATAGCATTCTTTATTTCACCCAAAAGATATTAAAATAATACCAATACGCATAACGTAAAAGAAAAAAACAAGTGTTGTCATAATTAGTAATAATAAATATATATCTAGAATATTTCACCATATTATTGATCACCATAGTTTGCAAATCAAAGTGTAAATAACCGGTTCAAATACCTGTCTCATATGTTTATCGTAAATTCGAGATATGAGAAGAAACGCAACGACGTGAATCATAATTCGTACTCTACGCTATTTATTATTGTTTTTTTTTAACAATTTTATTGTTACTCACTCTGCGTCGGCGTTCCTCGTTTCTATCATTAGGCACCGTGGATGTCATTATCAATAAAATTTGTTATTATAACGCCTCTTTTAATAAGCAATAAATGCACTGAAATTAATAAAATAAAACCACTTTCTCGAAGCGACTGATTTTCGCACAAGTAGTAATGAAAATCTGTCAGTCAGCACTAGCAAGGAAACTGTCAAAATTGTAATGTCAACTATAACAGATTAGCTAAAGACTCACGTAAACAGAAGAAAAAATGACGCAACATTGATTGTTATTACCTGAATAAATTTATTTATTTTATAATTTACCACCTAAAATTCTTGTCTATTTTATAATATCTTTTATGTTCGTATTTAATGATAATTTACATCTGTCAAAAACTTATGCGTTTAATATTGGTTTTAGATATCTATTACATTAAACATCAAAAAATTAAAACACTTAATGTTTAAACTATTAATCAGTAAAATTTCTTTTTCAATACAAATACATAAGGTTCTTGAAAAATTGAACGCTTATATGCGTTAAATGTATGAATGATATTTGAAATGTCAAAATATCTTATCTCTAATGTCAAATTTGGATTTTGGATATCCAAAATATGTTTTACTGTTTTTATTTGTTTTAATTTAATTACATATCGGTAATATTACTTAAAGTGACTTTAAGTTAATTATAGTGTGTTTTAAAAAAATCACTAGTCGTTTTTGACGTTCGTTCAAAACATATGTTTATTGTAGACAATTGATTTGTTTCGTGTATCGATTGCCACTGATTTCAACGATGGATATAATCAAAACACCCAAGGTACGTCAATAAAATATTACTATTTTACAAATTAAGTTTTCAATTTAAGGTTTCATTGACGTTCGACAAACCTACTATCATATAGTATTGGGCGTTTTAAAAAATCCTTAAATACCATTAAATTATTAGTTATATTATTAAAAATTTATTATAATTATTTATTTTTAAATATATCATTGAGTAAATATCATTGAGTAAATGAAGAGGGTAGTGTTGAAATTTAAAAACTTTTTCATTTTAAGCAGTCCAGTAATAATAATAAATAATAATAGCTTTAGAAGGTCTTGTGTGTGTAACAAATATTTATATTAACAAATTATTATTTATCAATTATTTGTTTACTTGATTACCAAATGTAAATTGTTATTGATTTGTTTACTTTCTTATTATTGATTTGTTTGCTTTCCATTTGAAAAAAAAATGTATATAAAATCTCTCCAATTATTTAATTGGAGAGATTTTATATATATTTTTTATTTATCTTTTTAAAATAGTTACTTAATTGACAAGTGTTTGTGTACTGTGGGTCACACATACTTTAAAGTTGTAAAAATAAATCAAATATATATATATTAATTTACAATGGATGGTAATTTTTTTCTCAAATCCTTGCATACTGTTGTTACTTATCATAAAAGAAGCTTACCAATCTTTATACTTTACCTGGAAGAGATCACTTAATGTGATCAGGTTGGTGTCAGTTTCTGTATCGTTAAATTCTGTATTAATTTTATAATTTTACTACTATTGATATAAAAAGTTGTCTTTTATTTTTATGTCAATTTTATTAATTTAACTTAACAACAACAACTATAAGTAAAAAAAGATTAGCTTATCTAGGTTTACACTGATCATGTTTATTTTAAACAGCAATCAATATTTTGTAATGACTAGGCCAATGTCAAACACTTATTACAAGTATTATTTAACTTATCAAAAGTCAATATCCCATTTATTATATTTTTAAAGTTAATTCTAGTAATTATTGTGCAATTTCTTTAATAATATACTAGGCAGGTTATAAGGTAACCATAACATATTTATTTTTGCTGCTCTCACTTTGATTTGCAATTAAAAAAAAATATAAAAATCAAATACAAAATGTTATCAATCAAAATAAGCTCTTAAATCAAAACTATTGCTGTCTCTTTCACACGCGCATGCTCCGTCATTTGAAAGTTATCATACTAAATTCGACTTTATGTCATTGGCATAAGATATAATTTAGGTTTATTAAATCGGAACGGGATGGGAATATTTTGAGGATGCCAAAGGGTGCGAGTACTGTCTATTTTTTAGTCACAATTGCGACGCCTATGACATAAGACGATACCAAAAGCGCGGGAAAATCTTGGATTCACGTATTTAAAATACAAATTACAAAAAGTTCCTTAAGATTTTTAAGCTAATTTTGTTTTGTTTGTGAAAATGTGATTTTTTAGCTTACATTAAATATTTATAACAGTGAAATAATTAATATATTTAAATAGTTATATTATACATAAAATATGGCATTTAGTTCGTTAACTCCGTCTACGATGCTTGGAGAGCTTGGTCGATTGGCTAGTTGGTTCAAAGGTGATTGTGTTGCACCTGAAGAATTTGGTGGCCTTGCTGTTACGGAAAAGGTAATATTATTTTCGTTTTCTTTTGATATTATATTTAAATTAAAAAAAATCATTAAAAAACTTAATCACGTTTACTAGGAATATGCATATATAAAATAACACTTATTTTTAAATACCAAAAGTTCCTAGATCATCATTTGTTACGAAAAAAACTTTTTATTTTTTAATTAAGATGTAACGAGTCACGTATTTATTGTACCTATGTCGTGAAACGTAAATTTATTTTAGAATTACGTAAAACTATATTGCGCTCAGGTTTAGACTGTAGTCAAACTCGTTTAGTAGTTTCAATTTACTGCTGCTCATAGGTGTTGGTACAAATTCTAAATGTATTAAAATTTTATCTAACCCGTATAGATTATTAAGTATAGATTATAAGTATTTTTTAAGACCAACTAGACATTTTTCTCCGTCATCTCCGCATTATACCACAGATATTAAAGAATATTAAACTACATGACAATCAAAAAGAAAAAAAAAATAGATTAACTTGAAAGCTTTCACTTACTTGCTTAGGTTATGGGGTGTATGTTTGCATATTGTTTTTTTGATGATTATTATCTATATATACATGTATCCATCCACTTTGTTGAATGAATGAACTTTATCTATAACCTTTGCTTTGTTAAATGTGTTGTTGTACTTTAATAAAAATAACTGTCTACTTTTATTTAATAAATAAAAATAAATAATTCTGTTACTAAATTTCACCAGCTTCACGCTTTATCCCGCACATGGCAGGGTAGGCAGAGGGAACTGCAGGAACCATACGAACCTAGTGTTAAGACACTCCGTTGCTTAGGCCCTGCTTTCTCCGTCCCCGCTTTCCGCCGTTTTCGAGGCATTGCGTGATGAGTGGCGGAACTCAACGCCGCACTTTGCCTAGTTTCCAGAGCGAAGAATTTGGAAATAGAGAAATCCATCTTCCCCGAGTGGGAATCGAACCCACAAACCGTCCCATTATTTCATTTAAAATGTGCTAAAATCGTTTGTCGGGCTGAAGTGTAATAATGTGTCTAGATTTTAAAATTAAAATATAGAACATGTGACAAGAGACTTATAAAAAGTAGAATTTGTTTATTTTTATGTTTTCTCTTATGTTTAATGGCTATAGACAGAGATAAAATGTAAAACTCAGTACCTATATTATTTCGATACGTACACAAGCCATTGCGTTTGGTACAAGCTAGACTTGATGAGAGAACCCAGACTTAACATTTACGTGTGTCATATTCACATAAATATGTCATATCGGCTTTTCTTTTGTCTACGATTAGCAGAGGTAGTTTTTAGTTGTATCATTCACTGCAAAGATTCGAGCTTGCAGTATCGTCTTATATAAACCTTAAGAAATAGGGACGGCAAAGATCTAGGGTTATCTGAATTCCTGGACATGCAATAATTATACAAAAACGATTAATATTAGTAGGCTTTTGATAATTTTAATGAAATTATTACATTTAAAAATAAAGGTTGCCGATTAGTTGGTTGTGAAGAATTTGTCTTCTCAAAAACGTTCCTAGTTAAAGACGACATACAAAGCGAAATAATAAAATATTCATGATAACATGTTTTAACCGTGCTTATAGCTGTGATTACAATGAGCCGCTGTTCTTAAACATTTCCAAAGTTTTATAAAGAAATAAAAAAAATGTTGACGTCATCAATGTTTCGTTCCAGAGTAATTTTAGAAAGTTATTGTTAGAGAAAATTGCTTTGTTTTAAAATTTCAAAATATATACGTCTATTAGTAACAAAAAAAGACAACTAAAGCTTTTTCAATTTAAATTTACTAAATTTATTTCATTCGATAAATTTAATTTTTTTTGGACATATGCAATAGCCGACTAGTCGCTGACTACGATAGTGGCTAAATAGTCAGCTTCATCGACTAGTCAGAACATCTCTAGTAATTAGTATAATACATTATAGTACTTATAATCAATTTTGACCTAATATCGTTTAACACCTTACAAATGTTGCTTACACTCAACACGTGTGAAGACTAGCCTCTTAGGAAATGGTACACCATTTCCTCATTTGAAACCTTATGACGGCCATTTATCCGCTAAGATTTACGCGGTCATTACGTGGTAATTTGTAAAGGTTTCTAGAGGTTTTTAGAGGCCATCGTGGTACAGTGAAACAGCGCCTACGATGGTTTTGGGTTCAATTCCCATTCGAGGAGAGTGAATTATTTTAATTTTCTGGCTTCTTTACAATATTTTTTCTTTTTTTTTAGCTTCACGCTTTATCCCGCACATGGCAGGGTAGACTGAGGGAACTGCAGGAACCATACGAACCTAGTGCTAAGACACTCCGTTGCTTTAGTTCCTGCTTTTTTTTCGTCCCCGCTTTCCGCCTTTTTCGAGGCATTGCGTGTTGAGTGGCGGAACTCAACGCCGCGTTTTGCCTAGTTGCCAGAGCGAAGTAAATGGAAATAGAAAAATCCATCTTCCTCGAGTGGGAATCGAACCCAGAAACCGTCGCGTTTATAGGCAGACGCTTTCGCCACAACGGTCCTTACAATATATGGATAAAAAATCTTATTTCTTCGCTCCTGCGGTCCCCTCTGCCTACCTTGCTACGTGTGGGATAACGTGTGAAACTAAAGAAGAAGAAAGTCTTTAATAGTATAAGATTTTGTTCTATTATATATGTAGTATAAAAATATTCACCCTATCCACTCTGTAGCCATTTAGAAAAATTATTTATAAGTAGCCCCGCAGCATTGTTAGCGTGAATTTTAAGATCCTTGCGACCCGATATCCATTTACCGATTTATTACAAACGAAAATTGTTTCAAAGCGTTTCCACTTTCATGTTCAATTATTTTTATTTACTTTTTTTATAGCTTCACGCTTTATCCCGTATATAGCAGGATAGTCAGAGGGAACTGCAGGAACCATATGAACCTAGAGTTAAGACACTCCGTTGCTTAGTCCCTGCCTTCTCCGTTCCCGCTTTCCGCCTGTTTCGAGGCATTGGTTTCCAGAGCGAAGAAAATGGAAATGGAAAATTCCAACTGCCCCGAGTGGGAATCGAACCCACAAACTGTCGCGTTTACAGGCTGACGCTATGCCTCTTGCTAATGGAAAATGTTTATGGTGCACAATTTAGATATGATTTTTTTTGTTACGGCAGCATTTCATTATTCTTTATAGTTTAGATTTACAGCTATGCTCTGTACAACAGAATCTCAGTCTTCGAAACCTTAGATGTAACAGCGATGGATATATAAAAAAGATCGCTTTTAGATCCGTCAAGTAGATGTTTATGTACAAACAGAAACAAAAATATCTATATTATTTATTTTTAACAATATACACTACATTATTACCAGATTTATTTTAATATAAATAAATGTTGCATTGATTTAGTCTGCATCACGACGACATCATTAACCACTTTATATCGATATTCATGAAATATACTGAAACATTTTCATATTTTTCTACCTTTAATACTGTTTGCTTTATTCCCTTCTTGCAGAATAAGAATCACATTACCGACGGCATTCAATTTAATTTTGCAAGTGCATCTCGCTTTGAAGATGCCATTATGCATAATGAAATTTTCTAACTCGCAATTTTAATCTGTTTATTGTTTAATTGTACTTACAATATATTCTATTATGAGATTGTAGGAAGACCTAAGATTTTATATTAATGATTTTTTTAAAAGGGTTATTTTGGGTTTGGAGATTTTTAACTCATTGTGATCATGAAGTATATGAAATTGCTTTCACTCCTACCATAAGAGGAAGCTTTTTTACCTATAAATTTTTACATTCTATGACGTACATATAATCTATAAATTCAATTCAAATAATTTTCTATTCTTCTAAGAGATTTTTTTTTTCATTCCGTATATTAAATTATTATTGTGTCGTAAGTTGTTGCACGGTGTAAATTTTGTTGTAGGAAATGTAGCCTGGAGTGTCTGAGAACTTGCGACCCAGATGACTTATAGGACTCTGAAGTTAGTTTCTATGTGGATGCATTGTTGTCTGATTTACTCTGTCTCTACATTCATTTTATTTGTTCCTGCAAGTGCCACTTTCTATATACTTTCTATAATAAAGACATTGCTGTAAGATCTCTCGCTTGTATTTTTTACATGTCAAACTTAACTTCTGTTTAAAGTTGTAAGTCTATGTCTTATCACTTAAAGTGACTTTTTATACGCAAGCACCATTAAACTATATTTTTTTATAGCTTCACGCTTTATCCCGCATATTGTAAGGTAGGCAGAGGAAACTGCAGGGGCCATATGAACCTAGTGTTAAGACACTCCGTTGCTTAGTACATGCTTTCTCTGTCCCCGCTTTCCGCCTTTTTTCGAGGCATTGCGTGTTGAGTGGCGGAACTCAACGCCGGGCTTGCCTAGTTTTCAGAGCGAAAAAAATGGAAAGCGAAAAATCCATCTTCTCCGAGTGGAAATCGAACCTTCAAATCGTCGCGTTTACAGGCAGTCGCTTACGCCTCTGCGATACGACGGTCCTCTATAGTATATAACTATAAAAATAAAAATCAGAAACCTGTATAAAGAGAAATGTTTAAATATATATTTGTAATAACTAAAGCTCTTTAACTACTAAAACAGTTCTTAAATCTTGCTTTTAAATAAGCATTGATTGATGGATTAGATCCATTTATAAACCGTAATGCTAATTATTATAAAGTGTAAAAATATTTCTTGTACAAGTAATTATCAAATGTTGAGGGTGATTTATATGAGCTTTTTTTGGGGGATGTAAGTTACATTATTTTAAAGAAATGGAGAAGAGCATCGTAAATAAGGGCGCTATTGAAGTGTATTTTTTTATCTTCTGGATCTAGTGAGGAAAAATGCGAAGTTAAGCCGCACAACAAGCAAAGTGGAACCCATAGTGACATATCACTACACTTTCTGCTTGTTTGCACGAGAAATGCGAAATTATGCTATAAAATTACTACGATAATAAAATTAAATACGTAAATTCTTTATTCATTATTTGAAATTTTTTTTTTTTTTTTCAGCTTCACGCTTTATCCCGCACAAGGCAGGGTAGGCAGAGGGAACTGCAGGAACCATACGAACCTAGTGTTAAGACACTCCGTTACTTAGTCCCTGCTTACTTCGTCCCCGCTTTCCGCCGTCTTCGAGGCATTGCGTGTTGAGTGGCGGAATTGAACGCCGCGCTTTGCCTTAGTTGCCAGAGCGAAGAAAATGGAAATAGAAAAATCCATCTTCCCCGACTGGGGATCGAACCCAGAAACCGTCGCGTTAGCCGCGTTACAGGCAGACGTTGCGCCTCTGCGCCACGACGGTCCGGAATTATTTTCATTGCTGAATTTCAGATGCTGAATAAATGCTACGTAATATTTTAACTTCAAATTCAAAAGCTTACCCTGACAGGCACTTTGTTTTAAAAATTGCTTTCATAGCGAAAAAATCTTCGGCTATTACTTTCAAGTCTTTTACGATGCAGCCCTTTTGCGTCCGTAAAGTAATTTGTTTTTTCATACACAATAGTCAAACTACAATACAAGAAATAGGGTAAAAGATTTGAAGTATTATTCATTAAATGACAGACATTAAATATATAGTAAAATTTTAAAAATTGCTTACTTCTACGCTTATTACACAAAAAGCAATATTTTGTGAAGTAATTAAAATATATACAAATTATTAAGGAAATAAAATAATTATTCGAATGTCTTAAATATATGAAGAGATTGAAAGAGAATATCTGATGTAATCACATATGTGTAGTAGATTTTGGCCACAATACTCTACATCCAAAAATGTTGCATTCTGAACGCATCATGTGTGCAGCCAAAGTAAATTTGTTATGCAACAGTTATTTATTGTATGCATTTTATTTTGGCTGAAATCTTTGTACTCAATTCTTTTGAATCGGTCCAGTTTTTGCTTTGATTGTGCCAAGTAACGCAGTCTACGGCTTCCTCTAGTAATTGAGAGATATTGACTACAGCTGGCGCTCTAATAAACACGACTTCCTAAAACGTTTTATAAATTTAATATAAAAAAATAATTTATTTAGAAAGGTTCTTACTAATAATATATATTTTAATTAGATGGGTTACGTAAGAGTATTAACATGGATATGTTTTCATTTCATGTTTTTCTGGAACGAGGTCAAATATGCATACAAGCTTTTAAGTAGCTTTATATTCGTTAGTGGTAAGCGGGAAAAATGTCGGGGAAAAATCACTTAGTTGTTTATATTTTGTTAAGGCGGTCATATTGCGTGTTAATTGCCTCTTTTTATAATGCTACAATTTATCTCAACAGATTAAAAAGTATAATCTCTTTGAATTTAGCTATTATCACATTGTTTCACACAAAGTTTTTTTTTTATTTTATTAAATCAATCGCGTATATCTTTGTGTTTTGTGTTGAAATCGGAAGTTTTGAAATGCAGTAAAATACAAAAAAATAGCGTAAAAAATATACGTTAGTAATAAATGTGGTAGAAGAAAATCATTTTTAAAATCAAAACTGTTCCATTATTTTATTAAAAGTAAAAAGTTATAGACAGTAAAGCTTGATTTTACAAAGCAAATGCTAATATAAAAACTATAAACATACAAAACTTGTGATGTTGAAAATTTATACTCGCTTTGTAAAAAGGTACAAATACAAATACATATGTTTTTCTTACATAAAATTACTTTAAATATATTTTACCTAACAAAAATATGTAGTAACACGAAATTTCAACAATTTTAAAAACTAATGTTGCTTCATGAAAAGTTTAATAAATTTTGCTCGATGTATCGTTTTTCAGTAATTTTTTATTTATTCATTGTATTTCATTGACATTTCAATTTTTACTTATTTATTGAAACATTTAATGCATATTTTTTTTTAATTAGAAACATTTACGATTTACGCTGTGAATTATTAAAAGTTTATGTAATATACTTTATAGAGGTCAGGGCATTTGCGTCCGTATATGAATCCGTAATCCCGGTGGGGTCGTTCTATAGAACCCTCGCCAATTAGGTTACACGTTTGATACACATTGACATTATTCATATTAAATTGGCTGTATATTCTGTATTTATCGTGAAATCAAGGTACTTCGACACACCTCATTTTTCTGCTTGTAGAGTGGCGGAACTAAACGCCTAGTCCTGTTACCAGAGCAAAGGACAAAAACTAGGTAGGAATCGTGCCCACAATTACCTGTAACACCCAGTATTTACAGACAGAAGATGTAAAGCCAATGTGCTACGATAGCTGACTAAAAAATATTACAGTTTTAAATATTCGAGTCAAAAATATAAAATATTTCGTTTTCTTGACCCGAAATTTCAAAAATTAAGTGGTAATTTCTTAATAAATTGGAATAACCTTCAAAGAATCATAAAACTTGTGTCGGGGTGATAAAATATCTGTAGATTCCCAAGAGTGCAATAAAAAGCAGGCCCACGCGGCGTGTACGTATATCGGAGGCGACTGTAACATCCTTTTAGCTTTGCACGTTCCGTCGGCATTTTACTGTAAAAAAGATTATTTGTTCTGATAAACTGATTTCTTTGTCTAGCAAATATTCAGATTTATCTATAATTCAACGAATTTCAGTAAATACTCTAAAAATAAGGTTCTTGCAATTTTGTCCAATAATTGTAGAAATTTTACATTTTTTGACATTGTCTCTTGAGAATTGGTACAATTACTGTGCCATCTAGATATGAATACCGAAAATGTAACATTTTGTGAGTATATAATTTTTATATTTAAAATAAATATATAAACGTGAAAGTCGGCAGTTAGTCGGCACTAAATAATTGGATATCTCAGAATATTACTTTTAGTCTCGCCTTCATAATGCATTATACACTTATAAATTACGAGTTTCGTTTCGTAGTATAAACCACCTTTTTGAAACTTTTCGTCCGAAAATACTTCGTGTGTTGGATGACGGAACAACATTTGCCTACTAGCGCATAGTAATCTAAATAATTTCTTCCTCTGTGGTGAAGGGTATAGAATCTATGACCAGTGTAACACGTTTACAGTAAGACTTTAACACACTGCATCGCGATACATCTAAATCCAATCAATGAATATATTTAGAAAATGTTATAATAATGAAAAAGTATTATATATGTATATAACTTTAAAGCCACTTGTGAGATAGTCAATTTATTAATTAAGTGAAAAATCGGTTATAGTTGTTATAATTCTTGAAATTTACACGTATAGTAAAATAGACACAACTTGCTAAGCGCACTTCAAAGGCGGCTTTGGTAGAATCGTTTAGAATTTGGTTAGGTAGTGGGAGGAGCTCGGACAGTGAAGGTGAGCGTTAATGCATTTTAAAGGGGCCCCTTTAAACCTACACTTGGGTCGCAAGTCCCAAGCGCTGATCGGAGCTCCTCTTCCTACAACGCGATGGGCCCGGCACCCGCACGGTGAATCCATAGAATGCTAAGCAGTTTTCTTCTCAAATAAATTTATTAATACTCAACTTGACTTATAACACTACAAAAGCTTTATAAATTGTCGCTCGCAAATTGTCCTATAAACAACCGTTTACGTCAAAACAGTTTATTAACTTTGAATTAAATACAGTTTCTGTCATTAATATTAATGATCTTGTTGAATATTAATTATCTATATATCATTACGCCTGGAGGAAAGCTCGTTACCTTTGTTAACGATTACAAATGAAGTGTAGTATATATATAAAAACATTTTATACAGCCCTCGCTAAGCTACACTCTGGACACTTTTTACCCAAAAGTTCCCGGAGGTTCGAGATTTATGCGGGAAAAACCGTCTATTAATTAAGCCAGTACTGTGGATGTTTTGTGTAGACAAAAATAAATATCGTAAGTGTAAATAAAATGTGCGATAATTCTTATAAGAAACCTACCTAAATCGAATATTAGCTCATTAGATGAAAAGAATAAAGTAATTACTTACATAAGATATAATAAATTACTTCTTATTAAACAAAAATCTGTTAAGGCTGTAGATTTCGTAAGAAAAAATATTAATGGTTAAGTAATCGTTGTTGGCCGTCGTACCTTTTTATTTCATTTTCATTCATTATCATATGACTATGAGATGTCAATCTTCATGACAGAAGCTCATAAATAAGAAAAACTGGACACGTCCAAGTCTCAATCAGGCCTAATGTAGTGGCAAGTGAGCAGATATTGGGTGTAATCGATTTACTTACTTCACTGCACTGAGTAAACATCTCGAGACTGTGTCCCGTTTGACCGTGATGTCTTGTTAATGGTGTTATCTTGTCAACGTATTAACTTGATTATGAGCGTGATTGTGAGAAATTTATGTATTTATTATTATTAAGAACAAATTTGAGGACAGTCGTGACGCAGAGGTTTAAGCGTCTATCTGTAAACGCGACGGTTTGAGGGTTTGTTTGATTGCCTCTCGGGGAAGATGGATTTTTCTATTTCCATTTTCTTCTTCGCTCTGGAAACTAAGTAAAGCGCGGCGTTGAATTCCACTACTCAACACGCAATGCCTAGATAAAGGCGGAAAGCGGGGACGGAGAAAACAGGGACTAAGCAAAAGAGTGTCTTAACTTTAGGTTCATATGGTTCCTGCAGTTCCCTATGCTTAGCGTGAAATATGCGGGATAAAGCGTGAAGCTACAAGAAAAAGAACAAATTTTATTCTATTAAAGTACCTTTGTACTTTTTTCTATTTTATATACCGGATTCGCCTAATTTATAAGATTAGAATTAGTTTTCGTAGCGTCGTAGCCCTTTCGTAGCTTCACAAGGGTTTTATGTAATCAGGTGTATTAACTTTATCATCTTGAACGCTATCATTTTTAGACCTGTTTATCAAACATTTTATTTTAAACAACTACGAAACTCATATTTATTGAAAGAAGAATGATGCACTATGATAATATTATTGATATAAGCAATTATGGCTTGCTCGCTAGTTGAATAAATATTTAATTTCTATTCTGAACCTAATGTAATTGTTTCCTTCATTCGACTTACTAAATCTTAAATATCGTTAACTTTTCTATGAGTAATTGTTTTGTCAAATTCAAATAACACTACCAAAACATTTAGAAAGTTCAGCTTAAAAAACGTGACGACACAATATTGAACAACATTGACGACATTCAATGACGTTTCTTTGCTCTTTCACGAGCAAAGGCCTTCGAGCACGCTTTGCTCTGAAGTAAAAGAGGACCATAAATCCCTTTATTTATTTCTTAGTTATACGAGTATGTTTAATAAAGCTTGCTTTCAAAGAAACTAGTATTATACATCGCAATGCAAGAGGTTGGCGTTTTGACTTTCTTTTTTTCATTAAAAACGGTTCATTGCGAACATATATCTCGAAAACCCGTCTATAATGTTGCTAACTTGGCTAGTATAATTTCACCTTTGCTCTTTTGGATGGCAACATGTTTCGACTTATTTGGAGCCGATAACAGATATAGCACATTTACAGTTGTAACAAGAAACAGACGCTTATCTGACATTAAACCCGTATCAAGCATATTAATTTCAAGTTAAACGCTAATTGAGCTCTCTGAGTATGACTGTACAAATTACATATATATTTTATTAAAACGTTGTACAATGTATTCTCCACATGGATATATTTTATTGTCACATCGAGGCCGTTGCGGTCATGCTTAAGTCGAAGAACGTGTAAGCTTAGGTTTTCTTTGAAATACGAATATAAAGTTTCTCTTTAAACGACAATGCGATGGATAAGCTGTAGATAATTTGTTTCTTATCTAATAATATACACTTGTCTGGAACATTTATTTCTTCCTCAATTATGTAAAATTGAATTAAAAAAATAAATATATAATATAATTATCATATTTATTTTTTTATTTCAATTTTATTCATAATTATCATGGTGAAAAAAGAAGTATTTTTAATTTAGTTAAAATATGATATAACAACAATGAGTGTTGACTAGCAAACAGAGTTTCTTTCAGGTAACGTCCTATATTTGTTATATTCATTTCTTACAGCTTCGCGTTTTATCCAGATATAGAAAAAAATGTCAAGAGATGTTGAATGTCGGAACTCAACATTGCACTTCAGTTTGCCAGAAAACCTCAACGTACCATGCTTACAGCTGATCGATACAGATGTCAATTGTCTGGCGGCAAGCGTGGTACGGTATTTTAAATATATTGGTAACGCGTTCATAATATTAAAGAAAAAAACGTATGTTTTATTGTTTAAAATGAAAATTATGAACAAGGCTGCAAGTACAAATCAAAATTTACTTCAGCAGGTCATCTCTGCCACGCACGTTAATTAGAAAGTAACTATTTTAGACTTAAATGAAAAAGCCTTAGCATATTTATAAAAGGATTTACACATTTCTTATAAATTCACCAAAAATGTTGTATGTGGGAATATATATATATATAGACACTATAAGGATGACACAAGATTTAAATAAAAATATTTTTTTATTGGAAAAGAAATACAAAAGAAACAAAAAATTTAATTGCACCTTGGTTAATACGAAAGTATATTTTAAACTAAATACCCACCGAATCAACGAAAATTAAAACAAAAATTCCATTTTTATTAATTAACTTAAATGACCCTAAAGATGACACATTCATAAATCAAAACACCAATAGTTGACACTCATTTGTACCAATAGTGGACATGCAAGCCTTAATATAATAATCATCAAATATATTATAAAATAAGCTTAAAATGACATAACCGAATATTATATAATTCTTTTTATCAACATTAACTGAAATCCTTGAATAAGTATCAAAAGTTTTATAAGAATAAAATTTTAGTCATGTTCCAGTTCCTTTGATTTTGAACTTCTGGCCTTTTATAGGTGGCATCTTGAAAAATCCGACCACCAAAAAACATATCCCAAAAGTTGACACCCTGTTTACTATTGGAGTGTTTTATTATTGTCACAATTTTAACAGTAGGTACGTATATTGTTGAAAATAGTGTTGATAATTGCATAAACCTACGCTTAGGAGAATAGGTTTCGTTACTGCACCAAAAGTAGACCTGCATGTCATCTTTAGGGTATTCTGACTATTTTCGGTACCAATAGTAGACACTTATGATTTTTTAGAGAAATTATATCGGAACATATAATGAATTGTTCTAATGTTTAGAAAATATAAATATCAATACAAAACATAACAAATAACAAAGCAATATCTTTATAAAATTTATTAAAATCACTTGTACCGCTGCGGCGTCCTTAGCTAAACCCATAAGAAATGGCTAAAAACGTGTGACTTCGCCACATTGCTCGCAATAATTGATGCTATTTCACTTTTTAAGCAAAAGACCGTTGTTATGGTTGTGCTATTTGATTAACAGGTGAAGCAACCATTTTCTGGTACTAATAATTGTGACATACAAGTAAAAATATTCTGAATACTGAACTTAATTGTTGAAAGTGTCATCTTTTGGTACACTGTCCACCATTGGTGCTTTTACCTTATATATATCGTCGTCAGCCAATCTCTGTCCACTGCTGGACATAGGCCTCCCCAAGTTTGCGCCAAACATCCCGGTCCTCCGCAACCCTCATCCAGCCTGCTCCGGCAACCCTGCGTATGTCGTCGGTCCAGCGGGCCGGAGGGCGTCCTACACTACGTTTGCCAAGACGCGGTCTCCACTCCAGGACTCGTCTGCTCCAGCGGCCATCGGTTCTGCGGCAGACGTGGCCAGCCCATTGCCACTTCAGCTTGCTAATTTTGCGAGCTATGTCGGTTACTTTCGTTCTCTCACGGATAACCTCATTTCTGATTTTATCCTTGAGAGAGACCCCGAGCATAGCTCGCTCCATAGCACGCTGAGCGACTTTAAATCTGTGGACCAGCCCCTTTGTCAGTGTCCACGTCTCGGCAGTGTATGTCATCACCGGTAGGACGCATTGCTCGAAGACCTTGGTCTTCAGGCTTTGCGGAATTGTCGACGTAAGGACTCGACGGAGTTTGCCAAATGCCGCCCAACCCAACTGAATTCTCCTATCCGCTTCCTTCTCAAAGTTGTGTCGGCCAAGTTGTATTGTCTGGCCTAGGTAGATGTAGTCCTGTACAACTTCGAGAAGAACGCCGTCGACCCGTACTGGTCTCGGCATGACATTTCTGTTGAACATAACTTTTGTTTTGTCCAAGTTCATACCAAGACCTACTCGTCGGGAGGACTCATTTAAGTCGTTCAGCATTCGGTTCAGCTCTTCCAGCGTCTCTGCAAAGATGACTATATCGTCGGCAAAACGAAGATGAGAGATATACTCTCCATTGACGTTGACGCCTCGTTCAATCCAGTCCAGGGTTTTAAAGACATCCTCCATCGCGTTGGTGAACAGTTTCGGGGATATCACGTCCCCCTGTCTCACTCCACGATGGAGCCGAATAGGTCTTGTTCGCTGATCTTGGATTTGGACGGTCATCGTCGCAGCGTTGTAGAGACATCTCATCACTTCGATATATCGCCAGTCGATTTGACATCTCTGCAGAGACTCCAAAACAGCCCAGGTCTCGATGGAGTCGGAAGGCTTTCTCATAGTCCACAAATGCCATACACAGCGGCTGATTATACTCCTCAGTCTTCTGTATAATTTGCCGAACAGTATGTATGAGGTCTATGGTGCTATAGCCTTTTCGAAACCCGGCTTGTTCTGGAGGTTGGTATTCGTCGAGTTTAATGGCGAGACGGTTCGTAACGACCCTTGAGAACAGTTTGTAAACATGGCTCAGAAGCGTAATCGGCCTGTAGTTCTTTAGGAGGGTCTTGTCACCCTTCTTGAAGAACAAGACGACCACACCCCTGGACCACGCTTCTGGCGTAATGCCTCGGTGGATGACGGCATTAAAGAGCTCCGCTAAGGCTTTTTGAACCGGTAGTCCGCCAGCCTTTAGGAGCTCAGTTGTAATGCCGTCATCACCCGGGGCCTTCCCATTTCTGAGCTGTTTAAAAGCCGCACTAATCTCGCTTACGTCAACGTCCGGGATGTCTCCCGAGTAGTGGCGCGTCGGTGGTGCACGCGGATCTTCAGCGTCCTGAGCCATAGGCTTACGTGTGCGCGATGAGTAGAGCAGATCATAAAACTTCTCAACCTCATTCTGGATCTGGGGTTTTGTCGTGACTATTGTGCCATCCGCTGTTTTAAGCTTTGCAAGATGGCTTCTCCCTAGCGGTCTTTGGAAAACTTTGGACCCCCTATTTTGCTCAATGAGGGTTGTAATAGCCCTCGTGTTTGAGCAACGGAGGTCCCTGCGTATGAGTTTCTGTATCCGTTTAGAGAGATCCCGTTGTTTCGGCGAAGCTGCTTGAGCAGATGGCATTTCACGTCTCTTCCTCATCTGTTCCATGGTTTCGGGAGAAAGTTTGGTCTGCTTAGTGGTACTCGTCGACGGAAAATACCTACGGCCCAGATTACACACCGTCTTCACCACGTTTTCGGTTATCTTGTCCACATCGCCAGTGGTTTCCAGCGAGTCGAATCGATTTTGCAGTTCCAATTGAAACTGCTTGGTTGCTGATTTACAAATTAATTCGAAATAACTTGATTAAATAAATAATTTAAAGCGTTTGCGCCGACATATATTATATATATATATATATATATATATATATATATATATATATATATATATATATATATATATAATATATATATATATATATATATATATATATATATATATATATATATATATATATATATATATATATATATATATATATATATATATATATATATATATATATATATATATATATATATATATATATATATATATATATATATATATATATATATATATATATATATATATATATATATATATATATATATATATATATATATATATATATATATATATATATATATATATATATATATATATATATATATATATATATATATATATATATATATATATATATATATATATATATATATATATATATATATATATATATATATATATATATATATATATATATATATATATATATATATATATATATATATATATATATATATATATATTATATATATATATATACGAGGTGTGTTCAAAAAGTATCGCGAATTTTGTGTTTTTTCAAAAATTATTTATTTATTCATGAATATCTATTTTGTCCCCTTCAAAGTAATCCCCATGACATATTATACACTTGTGCCAACGGTTTTTCCAATCTTCGAAGCACTTCAAAAAATCATTTTTTTTTATCTTGTTCAGCTCCTCCTTCGATGCCGTCTTTATCTCGTCAAGTGTAGCATAACGTCGTCCTTTCATGGGCCTCTTCAGTTTAGGGAACAAGAAAAAGTCACAGGGGGCCAGATCTGGGGAATACGGTGGCTGCGGCATCATTAGTGTGTTGTTTTTGGCCAAAAAGTCGCGCACAAGCAACGATGTGTGAGCAGGGGCGTTATCGTGGTGCAAAAGCCAATTTTTGTTCTTCCACAAAACCGGGCGTTTCTGGCGGATTGCTTCGCGCAAATTGCGCATAACTTGCAGGTAATAAACCTTATTGACCGTTCTACCCTGTGGCAAGAACTCATGATGTACCACGCCCCTGCAATCGAAGAAAACTGTCAGCAAAACTTTCACATTCGACCGAACTTGGCGCGCTTTTTTTCGGTCTTGGTTCGTGCGGCAGCTTCCATTGAGATGATTGAGCTTTGGTTTCCACGTCATAACCATAAACCCACGATTCGTCACCAGTTATGACCCTCTGGAGCAAATTTGGGTCGTCGCGGACAGAGTCCAACATCTCATTAGCAATGTTCATGCGATGCTGTTTTTGGTCGCAATTGAGCAATTTTGGTACGAATTTCGCGGCGACCCGTCTCATGCCCAAATCATTGATAAAAATCGAATGGCACGAGCCAATCGATATGTCTAGGTCCTCAGCAACTTCTCTAATGGTGATTCGACGATTGGCCAATACCATTTTCTCCACTTCATTAATACCGATAAACGTTGCTTCGGTCCAAGGTAGCTTCTCCGTATGCCACAGTCAACATTCGGAATGCATCCGCGCACTTAATTTCGTTTTTCACACAAAATTTGATACACGTTCTTTGATCCATTTTTTTGAATGGGTAAAAATCGAAGACGATCCAAAACACGTGCAAGCAAAGCAGCTGTCAACAATTAAGTGAACATTCAAAATGGCCGAGGTTGTCGGCATAAGTGAGAGACATGAGTACCAACATAACGCCACAAAAAAATTGAAATTCGAATATACGTAACCCGCGAAAATTCAAAATTCGCGATAGTTTTTGAACACACCTCGTATATATATATATATATATATATATATATATATATATATATATATATATATATATATATATATATATATATATATATATATATATATATATATATATATATATATATATATATATATATATATATATATATATATATATATATATATATATATATATATAATAATATATATATATATATATATATATATATTATATATATATATATATATATATATATATATATATATATATATATATATATATATATATATATATATATATATATATATATATATATATATATATATATATATATATATATATATATATATATATATATATATATATATATATATATATATATATATATATATATATATATATATATATATATATATATATATATATATATATATATATATATATATATATATATATATATATATATATATATATATATATATATATATATATATATATATATATATATATATATATATATATATATATACGAGGTGTGTTCAAAAAGGGAAATCCTGGGAAGATGTACAAAAAAGTACAGAAATCGGTCTTTCTAAGGTTGCTAGCTGGCTCGATAATAAGTTATTAACCCTGAATACTACAAAAACTAATTACATGTGTTATTCTATTTACAACTCAACACAACCAAATAATAACTTTAAAATAAGGATTCATAAGTGCAAGCAACCAGAATACAATAATTGTGACTGTGCCTATATTAGTAAAGAAAGTTCTATTAAATACCTAGGAATAATCATAGATCAAAATCTTTCCTGGCATTACCATCTGGAAGCAATGTCTAATAGGATTCGAAAATTATCTTGGATCTTCAAAACTTTAAGACATATTGCTACTATTGAAATTATTAACAGATTATATATTACCTTAGTACAATCTGTTCTGACCTATTGTATTTCCGTTTGGGGCGGTGCCTCCAAACTAAAATTACTAGAGCTTGAAAGAGCCCAACGGTATTTGATAAAAATAATGTACTTTAAACCACTTCGATTTTCTACTGAATTGTTGTATTCCTCCTGTGAATTGTTATCTGTTAGAAAGCTGTACATTGTTCATAGTACTCTAAAAACTCATAAGAGTCTAAAATTTGACTCATCACTTCTGCAAAAAAGGACATATTACAACGTAGCTCCTATTATTAAGACAAAAACTAAGTTTGCCAATCGGCAGTTTAATAAACTATCCTCCCAATTATACAATAAAATAAATAAAATACTTAATATTTACCCTTTGAAAAATAACGAATGTAAAAAATGTATTACCTACTGGATTATAAACCTTAGTTATGAAGAGACGGAGGCTCTAATATTTAATAGTTAGTCTCTGTGATAACAATTAAATGATAATTAAAACGACATACATATCTATAAATATTTATGTATATTCTTTCCGCTAATAATTTTCATGCACACACACACACACACACGCACGCACGCACACACACACACACACACACACACACACACACACACACACACATACACACACACATACACACACACACACACACACACACGCACACACACACACACACTCACACACACGCACACACTCACACACTAACAGTTTAGTTTTATATTTTTATATTGTATTACATCTCATAATGCTTCTTTTTGTCAGTATTATATTTTTGTAATGTTTATTTCTATTTCTTGTAAAAACAATGTATTAGTTATGGAAGAGCGAGGCCTCCTGACACAGGTTTTCTATAACTTACTAGGAGGTTCTCAACCTTGTGCAGTAGCTTATAAGAAAGAAACGAATAAACATTATTATTATTTTGTATATAACTTTTTCTCAGCTCTAGGCTGGTTTTCACCTGCACTCACGGGCTAAAGCCAAGTGAGTGAAGGGTGTAGTGTGAAATCATGTAATGTTTGTAATGTTTTCCTCCAACTGCATAAATTTTCTCACAATCCTGCATGTGTTTAATATTGCCGCTTTCTGTAGTGTGATGTAGGTGGAATCTGTTAGGTCTAGGAGCTTAAGGCTACGATGTAAGTATTTTGGAATCACACCCGTAGTGGAGACAACAATAGGAACGACGTATACTTTTTCCTGCTTCCATATTCTTGTGACTTCCTCTTTCAGTTCGGTATATTTACTTATTTTTTCCCCGGTCGTTTTCTGTAGGTTGTGTGTATTTGGTACTGCTATATCTATTAAATAGGTGATGTTGTTAATTTTATCTCGAAGCGTTATATCAGGTCTATTGTAGTGAACAGTTCTGTCTGTAAGAATGGCGCGATCATAGTACATTTTATATGTAGCATTTTCTAATATATTTTGTGGTGTGTATTTGTAATAAGGAGTGTTTGTGTCTGTTATGAGTTTATGTTTAATTGCTAATTGCTGATGAATGATGTTTACTAACTGGTTGTGTCTGTGTGTATAGTCTGTCTGAGTAAGTGTTGTGCAAGCCCCTGTGATGTGTTGTATGGTCTCGGGTTGGGTGTGGCATTTACGGCATTTATCGTTTGTGACTGTGGGGTCTTTGATAATAAATTTCCGGTAATTTCTAGTGTTGATGATTTGATCCTGTATTGCAATTATAAAACCTTCAGTTTCTGGGAATAAGTTACCTATTTTGAGCCATTTATTAGAAGCTATTGCATCTACGTGTGTTTGTTCAAGATCATGAGGATGGCGGCCATGAAGCACTTTGTTTTTCCAGTCTTGTACCTTCTGTTTTTGCGGGTTGTTGCTGATGTTGTACATAATGTTTGGTTCGTGTAGGTTGAGGGGTGTGTAGTTCGTGTCGTTTGTAACAATGGCTTTGTGAATAATACTTTTATTAGATTTTGTTAGAAAAAATAATTTTAATGTAGTTATTTGTTTCTGCCAAAGGTGGTGAATATCAATAAGGCCTCTCCCACCATATTGTCGTTGGATAGTCAGTCTTTCTATCGCAGATTTAGGGTGTAAATTGTTGTGTTTGGTGAGTGTGGTGCGTGTCGTTCTTTCTAGAGAGAAAATTTCAGTTTTTGACCATTTGATCACTCCAAATGAATATGTTAGTATCGGAATTGCATAGGTGTTAAGTGCTTTAATCAAGTTTTTGCTCGAGAGCTGTGACTTGCATAATGCGCTGACTCTATTTTTGTACTCAATTCTCAATGTATTTGTGATTGTAGAGTGATCAAGGCCTTTAAGCTGTTTGTAACCTAAATACTTATAAAAGTCCTCCGGTTCTAACGCTGTAATAACGTCGGTATTGTCAGTAATATGGTCGCCTGGTTTAATTTTGCCTTTTATTATGTGTAACATTTTGCACTTATCTAGCCCACACTGCATATTAATATCTTTACTAAATTTTGATGTGATATCTATTAATGTTTTAATTTCTTTTTCTGTTTTTGCGTATAACTTAATGTCATCCATGTAGATAAGGTGAGAGATAGTACTAATTCCAGTTGTCTGTTTAAGGCAATACACGGCTCGGCTACGTTGAAGTAAATGTGATAGAGGGTTAAGGGCGAGACAGAACCACATGGGGCTAAGGGAGTATAGTATTTTTCACACAAAATTTGATACACGTTCTTTGATCCATTTTTTTGAATGGGTAAAAATCGAAGACGATCCAAAACACGTGCAAGCAAAGCAGCTGTCAACAATTAAGTGAACATTCAAAATGGCCGAGGTTGTCGGCATAAGTGAGAGACATGAGTACCAACATAACACCACAAAAAAATTGAAATTCGAATATACGTAACCCGCGAAAATTCAAAATTCGCGATACTTTTTGAACACACCTCGTATATATATATATATATATATATATATATATATATATATATATATATATATATATATATATATATATATATATATATATATATATATATATATATATATATATATATATATATATATATATATATATATATATATATATATATATATATATATATATATATATATATATATATATATATATATATATATATATATATATATATATATATATATATATATATATATATATATATATATATATATATATATATATATATATATATATATACGAGGTGTGTTCAAAAAGTATCGCGAATTTTGAATTTTCGCGGGTTACGTATATTCGAATTTCAATTTTTTTGTGGCGTTATGTTGGTACTCATGTCTCTCACTTATGCCGACAACCTCGGCCATTTTGAATGTTCACTTAATTGTTGACAGCTGCTTTGCTTGCACGTGTTTTGGATCGTCTTCGATTTTTACCCATTCAAAAAAATGGATCAAAGAACGTGTATCAAATTTTGTGTGAAAAATACTATACTCCCTTAGCCCCATGTGGTTCTGTCTCGCCCTTAACCCTCTATCACATTTACTTCAACGTAGCCGAGCCGGGTATTGCCTTAAGCAGACAACTGGAATTAGTACTATCTCTCACCTTATCTACATGGATGACATTAAGTTATACGCAAAAACAGAAAAAGAAATTAAAACATTAATAGATATCACATCAAAATTTAGTAAAGATATTAATATGCAGTTTGGGCTAGATAAGTGCAAAATTTTACACATAATAAAAGGCAAAATTAAACCAGGCGACCATATTACTGACAATACCGACGTTATTACAGCGTTAGAACCGGAGGACTTTTATAAGTATTTAGGTTACAAACAGCTTAAAGGCCTTGATCACTCTACAATCAAAAATACATTGAGAATTGAGTACAAAAATAGAGTCAGCGCATTATGCAAGTCACAGCTCTCGAGCAAAAACTTGATTAAAGCACTTAACACCTATGCAATTCCGATACTAACATATTCATTTGGAGTGATCAAATGGTCAAAAACTGAAATTTTCTCTCTAGAAAGAACGACACGCACCACACTCACCAAACACAACAATTTACACCCTAAATCTGCGATAGAAAGACTGACTATCCAACGACAATATGGTGGGAGAGGCCTTATTGATATTCACCACCTTTGGCAGAAACAAATAACTACATTAAAATTATTTTTTCTAACAAAATCTAATAAAAGTATTATTCACAAAGCCATTGTTACAAACGACACGAACTACACACCCCTCAACCTACACGAACCAAACATTATGTACAACATCAGCAACAACCCGCAAAAACAGAAGGTACAAGACTGGAAAAACAAAGTGCTTCATGGCCGCCATCCTCATGATCTTGAACAAACACACGTAGATGCAATAGCTTCTAATAAATGGCTCAAAATAGGTAACTTATTCCCAGAAACTGAAGGTTTTATAATTGCAATACAGGATCAAATCATCAACACTAGAAATTACCGGAAATTTATTATCAAAGACCCCACAGTCACAAACGATAAATGCCGTAAATGCCACACCCAACCCGAGACCATACAACACATCACAGGGGCTTGCACAACACTTACTCAGACAGACTATACACACAGACACAACCAGTTAGTAAACATCATTCATCAGCAATTAGCAATTAAACATAAACTCATAACAGACACAAACACTCCTTATTACAAATACACCCCACAAAATATATTAGAAAATGCTACATATAAAATGTACTATGATCGCGCCATTCTTACAGACAGAACTGTTCACTACAATAGACCTGATATAACGCTTCGAGATAAAATTAACAACATCACCTATTTAATAGATATAGCAGTACCAAATACACACAACCTACAGAAAACGACCGGGGAAAAAATAAGTAAATATACCGAACTGAAAGAGGAAGTCACAAGAATATGGAAGCAGGAAAAAGTATACGTCGTTCCTATTGTTGTCTCCACTACGGGTGTGATTCCAAAATACTTACATCGTAGCCTTAAGCTCCTAGACCTAACAGATTCCACCTACATCACACTACAGAAAGCGGCAATATTAAACACATGCAGGATTGTGAGAAAATTTATGCAGTTGGAGGAAAACATTACAAACATTACATGATTTCACACTACACCCTTCACTCACTTGGCTTTAGCCGTGAGTGCAGGTGAAAACCAGCCTAGAGCTGAGAAAAAGTTATATACAAAATAATAATAATGTTTATTCGTTTCTTTCTTATAAGCTACTGCACAAGGTTGAGAACCTCCTAGTAAGTTATAGAAAACCTGTGTCAGGAGGCCTCGCTCTTCCATAACTAATACATTGTTTTTACAAGAAATAGAAATAAACATTACAAAATATAATACTGACAAAAAGAAGCATTATGAGATGTAATACAATATAAAAATATAAAACTAAACTGTTAGTGTGTGAGTGTGTGCGTGTGTGTGAGTGTGTGTGTGTGTGTGCGTGTGTGTGTGTGTGTGTGTGTGTATGTGTGTGTGTATGTGTGGTGTGTGTGTGTGTGTGTGTGTGTGTGTGTGTGTGTGTGTGTGTGTGTGTGTGCGTGCGTGCGTGCGTGTGTGTGTGTGTGTGTGTGCATGAAAATTATTAGCGGAAAGAATATACATAAATATTTATAGATATGTATGTCGTTTGTGTATCATTTAATTGTTATCACAGAGACTAACTATTAAATATTAGAGCCTCCGTCTCTTCATAACTAAAGTTTATAATCCAGTAGGTAATACATTTTTTACATTCGTTATTTTTCAAAGGATAAATATTAAGTATTTTATTTATTTTATTGTATAATTGGGAGGATAGTTTATTAAACTGCCGATTGGCAAACTTAGTTTTTGTCTTAATAATAGGAGCTACGTTGTAATATGTCCTTTTTTGCAGAAGTGATGAGTCAAATTTTAGACTTTTATGAGTTTTTAGAGTACTATGAACAATGTACAGCTTTCTAACAGATAACAATTCACAGGAGGATTACAACAATTCAGTAGAAAATCGAAGTGGTTTAAAGTACATTATTTTTATCAAATACCGTTGGGCTCTTTCAAGCTCTAGTAATTTTAGTTTGGAGACACCGCCCCAAACGGAAATACAATAGGTCAGAACAGATTGTACTAAGGTAATATATAATCTGTTAATAATTTCAATAGTAGCAATATGTCTTAAAGTTTTGAAGATCCAAGATAATTTTCGAATCCTATTAGACATTGCTTCCAGATGGTAATGCCAGGAAAGATTTTGATCTATGATTATTCCTAGGTATTTAATAGAACTTTCTTTACTAATATAGGCACAGTCACAATTATTGTATTCTGGTTGCTTGCACTTATGAATCCTTATTTTAAAGTTATTATTTGGTTGTGTTGAGTTGTAAATAGAATAACACATGTAATTAGTTTTTGTAGTATTCAGGGTTAATAACTTATTATCGAGCCAGCTAGCAACCTTAGAAAGACCGATTTCTGTACTTTTTTGTACATCTTCCCAGGATTTGCCACTAAATACCAGCGCAGTGTCATCAGCATAGGAAAATACGTGACCATTATTTAGCTTCATATTGCAAAGGTCATTTATGTACAATAGAAACAATGTGAAACAATGTCTTACCATTGAAGGATAGTTTTTAACCTCGAAATACACACAATATAATGCTTTAGAAATATTGATAAAGAAGATAAAAAGATTTGTACATATTATAGCGTAGCATCTGCCTGTAAACACGACGGTTTGTGGTTTTGATTCTCACTCGGGGAAGATGAATTTTTCTATTTCCATTTTCTTCGCTCTGGAAACAAGGCAAAGTGTGGCGTTGAGTTCCGCCACTCAACACGCAATGCCTCGAAAACGGCGGAAAGCAGGGACGGAGAAAGCAGGGACTAAGCAACGGAGTGTCTTAACACTAGGTTCGTATGGTTCCTGCAGTTTCCTCTGCCTACCCTGCCATGTGCGGGATAAAACGTGAAGTTAAAAAAAAATAATAAAAGAAATAAATGTATCATATAGGTATACATAGTTGTTTTCATTATTTATTTTGGTTGTTAATATACAAATTAAGCTTTAAACTAAACTTATATACTAAAATTTAAAATGCCCGTATGGAAGAGGAGGTGGATGCTAGATTTTTGTAAACGGTACGGTAAAGGTACGGTTTTTGTAACGGTGTAATATCTTTTTATTAAAAAGGGTAGTGAAAAGACGTATCGCTGCCGATAGCAGAATTATAGCGCCTTAGGTGCATTGTTAAAACGGTGAAACATCAGCATAGCTACAGGTTTGGGTCTACAATATGTAATGCTGGTGCTGACTTTGTTATACGGCAGCGAAACCTAGATATGACAAAAGGAATGAAAGAAAGATGACTCCTGTTGTGAAGATATCCGCGATATCTTAGGGGGATATGCAAAGTCAATTAAGATGAAATTGTTTGGGAAAGCTAAGACCATGACCTATTGGTCAGGTGGTCGAGAGGTGGTGTGAGATTTCGTTTGTGTGTAAAAATCACGTAGACTACCCATTATGCCTCTACTTTGACAATGAGTACAGAATCTTAACGTGGAAGGTTTCTCATGAAAGCCGAAAACGAAGTGTTTCATCACTAGGTTCTGCTCGATCCTACTGAATTCGTGAATTACACTTGAAATTGCGTTGTATAGAAGTAATTTGATTTATAAAAAGTATTTAAACAATTATTAAATATTGTAGACTAAACGTAAAATTTCCACACCATTTCTTCTATTTATAATCAATTATTAACCAATTAAATAACAGTAAGAAGCTGTTTAATATGAACAATATCACATCGCACATCACAAGGTTTATTGATAGACATGGATATTTAATTACCACAGAACTTTATACCAAATTGCCTACTAAAATCGCTCCAGATACAATCTTCTCATAAATGTAGTACAAATTCGTATATACACATACATATACGTAGATGTAATATAGGAATTTAGCTATAAGTTGTTCATATTGCTAATGAAAATTGTTGGTTTGTCATTTCAAGCGTACCGTATACGTATCAGTATTGTGTGTAACCTTAGTTATAGAGAGTACCGTCTCTGCGTTGCCATGCCTTCGAATTTAAATCTCTGGTAGTTTTTAAGCTTTACCCTGTATCCCGCACATTGCAGTGTAGGCAGAGTAAATGAAGTGTTAAGACAGTATGGTCCTCGCATTTCACCTGTCGAGACATTTGAGTGCTAAATGGTGCACCTGAAGGCTACGGTCTGGCTTGATATCAGATAGAAGAAAAAGAAAATATTTAATTCTCCTCGACCCGGAATCGAACCTGCGACTGTCTTAAAATCAACTACTTTAATTTTCCTGTCAGACTTCACTGTTCCTGTCAGATAGCACTAAATGTCGTTTGGAGATTGTTTTTGCTTTTTGAACCTACCTGTTACTTCTATCTTACTTATAGTATCACAGGAGGTTTTTTTTTATCAAGTGCTCTTGTTCGTTTATTTTCATGAACTTTATATCTCTCATTAAGTACTATGTTATCAGAGTCGCTCATGAGATGATCAAATCACATACAAAATGTTCTTTAACGCAGTTAAGAGTATATGTTGAGGCGCACATTTTGCACTATTATGTCAAGTGTTAAGAATATCTATACTTCTGAAAATTAGTATTACAATATCGACACAAATCGTCCTACCGCTATTTGTCTTACTTCTCAAGATACTATAGTGTTGGCAGTCGCTAACAGGGCTCGATGGTTATTTGTCACTAACGTTATCTATAGAGCGTAGGAGCGTAGAGCGTGGAGCAAAGTTGTATACCTATTAAATTATTGTAAGACGTATGGCGTAAAGTTATTTATTTTTATTTTACGTTTTCTATTAAATTTTATTATTGAAATTTGACCTGATATCTGAGCTATAAATGCAGTTTCAATTAGTTATTAGTAATTGGACAGAAATTCGGCGTGATTGTGTTAAATGGCTAATCAGATAGATCCATGTGTGCATAAAAAATATTAAAAAACAATGAAATATTCCCAATTCTTAATAATACATAGCTTCACGCTCTATCCCTAGCGGGGTAGTCAGAGAGAACGGAGCTCCAAACGCTGCGGTCTCTGCATACCTCTTTCGCCTCCTCCACTGTCATTAACCTCTTCATACATGCTCTCCGGGGAGTCCTCATGCTTTTTACGTGACATTCCTCCAGTATCTTCGATACTGAGTTTTCGAAAGTCAACCGAGGTCTCCCCTTACCTCTCTTACCACTCACTTTTGCATCGTATATCTTTTTTACTATTCTTTCGCCACTCATTTTTTCGACGAGCCCAAACCATCTGAGTACGTTTTTCTTCATTGTTACTGTGACATTCTCGCTGGTACCATCCTGTGTACCTCTTTTTGCGGATTCGGTTAGCTAAGCTGACTCCGCATATCCTTGGAAAAGATCGCATCTCCACAGCATTCATCTTTCTTTCATTCTTCTTCTGTAATACCCACGTTTCACTGTCATATAACAGCGTCAGAACCAGAATTGAATTATGTACGGCCAAACGTGCAGCTACGCTGACCTTCTGCCGTCTCAACAACGCAGCTAAGGCACCGTTCATTCTGTTACCGGCGGCAACACGTCTTTCCACATCAATTTCGTATCTACCATCTCAACATACTTCTCACTTAACATACTTCCCAAGTACACTACATAATTCACTATTTGGTTTTAAAATTTATTTAAACTTGCACGTAAAATCAATCCCAATAAGGCCACACAAAAGATAGAGAGTTACTTTACTTTCGTTTTATGTTTTACTAGCGACCCGCCCCGGCTACTAAGTGTACTACGTTAATACTAAATATACTACAGAATGTTTGCATAGATTTTTTGTCTCAACTTGCGTATAGTCAACAAATTGTTAAGTGTACGTAAAGTTAAAAATATAGTCTATGTTATACATATTAACCTGTCTCTTGAACCATTCTATCTATTAAGAGAAACCGCATCAAAATTCATTTAGAAATTTCAAAGAGAAGTGTACATAGGGACAGATACCGTGTAGCGATTTTGTATTATACTACGCATGTGACGTCAAGTTATGCCTTGTCGTAAAGATTCCTAGTTACATAATGTATTCCAAACCTTTTTATCTTCCTGCCAATTATAAATGGACTCCAGAAAGAGCTTGAAAACATAAAGTAATATTTCCAGATATTTTTTTATATTATCATAAAATTTTGAAATGTTCAATTCAGACGGAAAATTTGTCAGTTTTATAAAGAAATTCTACTTTGATTCTAAATTTGTAGGAAATTCTTTGTCAAATATTACTGTTGAATTAGTACTTGTTAAAACTTCAGAGTTCAAACTTAAAAGTTGTTGGAACATTTGTGTAACTTTTACTTCTTGATAAAACTCAAAATAAGCTTACTACACGAATGTAAGTGTTAAGCCATTTAATTTGATTGAATTTCGATTCGTAATCGGATCGTATAGTACAGTGCAAAATGTAATGCATTTTTTGTACTTACTGTGCTCGCGCTTTGTTTGTAAAGCAAAGCGAAAGCTTTCCATCAAACGTAATAGTAATGGTATGTTCATTTTGTTTCAGGTATGTTGGAGCTTTAAAGGTTAACGAGGCATTATCTGGAGCACTGTAAAGAGAGTATTGAAACGGTTTTTAAAAGTAAATGCGTCTGCTTACTATTTATAAGTGATCGTTACTGTTCAATTAATTTTAACGTGGGTTTGAATCCTAAATGCAGCTAATCACAGCGTAATGTTGGGTGATAAGTGAAATTTGCCCTTTGTTAAATTTCTTAAAAAAATTTTTTTGTTTATTTCAATTTAAAAATAGCTACAAATATTCGTAGGTTCCTGATTCAGATCAGTCAAATTCCTAAAAAATCTAATAAATAAGATTTTCTCTTAATCCTTGTACTATTCAATTGATTTATTTCTTATTTCTTTATGTTGTAAGTAGACAATTGAAAACTGAAAATAATTTAAAACACTACGATACTTAGGATATGTGTTTACAAATATTAAAGATATACAGGAGTGTGATATGTCGTGCCTAATGGGAGAGTGCACAGAGCGAAATTTTGTATGACAATGCGTTAGATAGTAGGATAGTAATTTTATGCTGGTGTCATAGCGGTGTTGCGGCATACCACCAATAGTATAAACTACAGTTGTGGTTTCGATTCTCGCTCGGGGGAATCAGTTAAGGTTTAAGTGAAGTATGTATACTTTATTTTTTTTGTAATATAACACCTGTCTATTAGATAAGCCCATCTTATGTTTGTATAACATTATAAGCTATTGTCACATATAATCGATTCTCATATAGTTGGTTCCATTAGAGTTCCTTTGTTGTTCAACACAATTCGTCTAATGTATCTGTAACAAACCGTGACACTGACATGAATACTAAGTAAGTACAAACTTAGAGTCCCAGAAGCTCAGAGCGTGGTAGTTTGACAATAATACGAATAAAATGTAATAATATCTTGATAAAATTCTAGGCCAATAATAGTAAAGGAGTTTTGTAATAAATACTTTATAATAGAATTTTTTCCAGTGGTCGTCGTAGTACTGGGAGTCTGAATTCGAATGTAAACACGGGGGTTGCGGGTTCAATCCATGTCATCCATTTAATCCTTTAATTTCGAGAAATAAAAATAATCCCTCTTGGGATTGTTTCCATGTTTCGAAATCAAGCGGAAAGCAAAGAACAAAGTTTCTTAAGTATAGGCTTGCGAGAAAATTATAATTACTGCTCTCTTTGCTTACTGTCGGTGACCTCTTATCATCAGGTTTTCTGAACGCTCGTTTCTGCTTGCTCGCATTGTCTTTCCTGTTAAACAAAATAAATAAAATTAGTATACAGTTTTATTATTTTTAAGTTTCTATCTTTACATTTTATTAGAGAGAAGAAACTGCTTAGCATTCCTTGGATTCACTGTGCGGGTGCCGGGCCCATCGCGTTGTAGGAAGAGGAGCTCCAATCAGCGCTTGGGACTTGCGACCCAAGTGTAGGTTTAAAGGGGCCCCTTTAAAATGCATTAACGCTCACCTTCACTGTCCGATCTCCTCCCACTACCTAACCAGATTGGAAATAATTCTGCTAATGCCGCCTTTGAAGTACGTTCTAGAAATGTATTAGTAATAGTTCTAGACAGGTCGAGATCTTTTAGTAAGCTATAGAGAGATTTCGCTGTTATACTTCTCTTTCGCTTAATTTAGACTTACTCTCGTACTCACTTTATAAATCACTTTGAAATGTTCATGAAATTTTGAACTTGTATAAAGCAATGTTCATCTTAAAATAGTATAATCGCAAGTAAATCTAGCTACATTCCCAGTCGAATATTTTAGAGATGGGGAATAATTATCAGTTGAAAACTCTGTCCTTTTGAAAGTATGTATTTAATGAAAGCTTTTTACAAGCTTTTGTGTGTTTATTTCCATGTAATAAGCTTACAATTTATAAATATCTATTGAGATGATTAAAGAAAATATCTTATTTTAAATTTTTTACGTTCGCTTCCAATTGATAATATTAATTAATTCTTTTACTTATCCTATTGTTCTGCCTTTACACTTACTTTATATATTGCTACATGAAGTAATCATATATTTAATACTACTACTCACAAACTTTCACATTTATAATATGTAAGCATACAATTTACATTTGAATTGATTTTATATTATTGCAGAGTGCGTTCATAATTATGATATTCATAATTCAATCAAATTCTTCTCTTTCAAATTTAACTTGGATATTTATTATTTACATATTAATATAATTCGGATATTAATTATTTACTATATATTTCCAAAATCATAGACTCATATTATATTCCACGACAGCTCTAAACTTTCTGAAGGTTAAGAAGTATTTTTTGGATACAGTTTGTTTTGAAATATTCCTTTTCTATCAAATTAGTGATATTGTTAGGTTGACATTATCAAAAATTATATTTAAAAAAAATATTTCTTTTCTATATAAATATTATGTTCATACACAGTCCAAGCGCATTCAGTCACTCACATCTCGTTTTCACCTATGTATTGGTTTGCGCGATGCTAACGCTGTTCTAATTAAATTAGGTTTTCCTCGCGTCACATAGACAATTGGACATACGTACAGATGAAGCACACGACTGTTATTATTCTTTTGATCCTGTATATATCTATTTATATGCTTATTAATGTTTCGTTTTTTGGTTTCACATTCTGTGATTTCACTCGCTTGAAATAGACGCTTAATGACTTATTAATTAAGTGAATTACATTGTCATTAATTGAAGCTCATATGCTATTCTAATTTATAAGCTATATTAATGCAAATTTTCTAAACTAAAAACGTTTAGTAGCGTTTGCGTGAAACCGGAACAGATATATTTACAATATTTTACTTTACTTTATAATATTAGTACAATACCAAGCGGCAGAATTGTCTTATTTAATTATGATATAAAGTTATATAAAATTCTTATATTTTCTTAATACATACAAATATTATAGTACAATATTTTCTTATAAACTTCTATAAATGTCGTAATATTTAATATAAACTCCTTTTTAATATCTCCTTATAAAATTTCACACGACATGATAATATCGACATTTCTGTGTAATGAATTTACTGTTATTTGCTCGCTTAGGTTCGACGTGTATTGAGTTTCCACATTCTTTTATTGACAATTAACGAAGTGACTGATACAGAACAATTTATTAAAACGAACTGTTTATATTAGTTTCTGTTGTTGCGATATAAATTGTTTATTAGTAGGTACTTACATTATGCTATGTTACTAAATTGTGGGAAAACTTAAGATTTTATATATATTTCTTGGATTTGAAAGCGTTATTTTGGGTTTTGAGCTTTTAAGCTCTTTGTGGCCGTGACGCGATTAAATAGCTTTCACTTCTACTAAAAAAGGAAGCTTTTTTACTATTATTTTTTTGCATTCTATGCTGTATGTATGATCTTTTCATTCAGTTCCCACAATTTTCTATTCTTCCAAGAGCAATTTTTGGCATTCTATAAATTAAATTATTATTATGTGTTTAAGTAGTTGCGTAGTTTAAATTGTATTGATGGAAAAGTAGCCTGGAGCAGTGTCTGGGAACTTTGAATTTAGTTTCTGTGCTGGATGAATTATTGTCTGAGTTACTCTCTCTACGTCTTGAAATTTTATATCCTCCTTCTACCACGCGCCAATTCTATATAAAGATACTTCATATCTGTTTAAATTCAAATTCAAATTCAAATAATTTTATTCAAAATGAGAATACATGATTCATTTTTTGAACGTCAAAAACGCTACTACGGGTTCGCTAAAGTTAATGCCTCAAACCTGAGAAGAACTGGCGCAAGAAACTCAGCGGGACTTTTCTTTTTTTTTTTAAGTGGTCAATATTTTTACATTAATTCATTTTGATAATGACACATTTGAAACAGACTGGAGCGAGCATCTCATTCCAAAGGTGTGTTGTCATTTAAAAAATCATTAATCAGGTAATAACCTTTAACACACAAACGTCTTTTCACAATTCTCTTAAATTGTGATATAGAGCATTGTTGGACGTTTTCTGGGATCCTATTGTAAAAGAGTACACACTGCCCCATGAAAGAACTGCGGACTCGTTGCAATCTAGTTATAGGCGCTGTAAGTTTAAGCCTATTTCTAGTATACATATTATGTGAATCACCGATTTTCTCAAAATCATTAATATTCTTTTTAACGTACATGACATTTACAAAGATATATTGAGATACAACAGTCAATATATTTATTTCTTTAAATTTTTGCCTTAAAGAATCTTTAGGTCCTAGATTATAGATTGCACGAATTGCTCGCTTCTGCAAAACAAAAATTGATTTAACACCGGCTGCATATTACCCCATAGTATGATGCCGTAAGACATAATACTATGAAAGTAGCTAAAGTAAACGAGGCGAGCCGTTTCCACGTCAGTCAAGGATCTAATTTTCTTAACTGCAAAAACTGCTGAGCTAAGTCTTTTCGCCAATCCCTCAATATGAGCTCCCCACTGTAATTTAGAGTCAATGGTGATACCGAGAAAAACCGTAGAATCAACAGGATCAACGGCTTCACCATTTAAGAGTACATTGGTTTTCACAATTTTCGTGCAGGGCGTTCTAAAAATAACACATTTAGTTTTCTTAGTAGTAGTAGTTCTGTTCAATAGTAAATTATTAGCACTAAACCAGTGTACTACTTTCGAGAAATTTGTTAATGTATATCTTATCACTTTACGTGAATTTTAAAGGCAAAAAAAATAAAAGTCAAAGACGTATGTAAAAGGAAATGTGTAAGTATATTTTTGTAATTAAAGCAATTTAACTACAAAACAGCTTCTTATTGGATTATGAATTTAAATCAACATTCATTGATCGATCAATGAATGTTGATTTAAATTCGAGTCGATTTATCAATCGAAATGAAAATTATTATAAACTATATTATTATTAAATATTAAGAGTGATTTATATGGGCTTCCTTTGATGGGTTTTAAATCAAATTATTTTAAAAGAATTGAGAAGAGTATCGTGAATCAAGGCGCTAAGTTTTGTTACGAGTGTTATTTTTTATTTCTTAGATCTTGTGAGGGAAAGTGCAAAGTTAAGTTCTACCAAACAACAAGCAAAATATCTTAATCAGTAGGAATGGAGTGTCTTGCGCTTGGGTGTTTATCCTGTCTTGTTATTGTGAAAGTTGCATAAATTTAATAAAATAGGATTATATTAGTTTTTAATATTTTTATATTGAGGACCGCCATGACGCAGAGACGTAGCGTCTACTTATAACCGCGACTTTTCAGGTTAACCACTCAACACGCAATTCCTCGAGAAAGGCGGCAAGCAGGACGGAGAAGACAGAGATTAAGAATTGGAGTGTCTTAACATTAGGTTCCATGGTTCCTGCAGTTTCATCTGCCTACCCTGGCGTGTGAAGGGATAAAGCATGAAGCTAAAAAAAATTTATAGTTAATTATGATGTAAACTACAAATTGAAGTCTCTCTGCATTCGTTTTAGTAGTAAATACATTGAAAACTTATCACAACGCTCTTACTTATCATGACAATTGCGAACAAAATAGAATTTCAGACCTTTTAATAACAAATGCTGCGCAATATTTTAACTATAAATTCAAAAGCTTACCCTGTCAAAAATTGCTCTCTTGGCGAAAAAAGAACTTTGATTACCACTTTTAAGCTCTTTGCGATGGAGCTCTTTTGCGTCCGTAAAGTTATTTCTGTTTGTCGAACACTGTAGTTAAGTACTTACAATACAAGAAATAAGCTGATAGGGTTGATATATAAATTAATAATTAAATGACGGCTATTATAACATGTACATTACAAATGTACTTAAATTTTTAAAATTGTTACTTCTACGTTTATTCGATAAAATAAAACAATAATTTGTGAAATAATAAAAATACTCTACCTAGTATCATGTGTGCAGCCAAAGTAAATTTGTTATGCAACAATTATTTACTGTACGTCTTTTATCTTGGTAGAAGTTTTTGTACTCATTTCGTTTCAATTGATCCAATTTTTGCTTTGACTGTGCCATGTAACGCAGTCTACGGCATCTGATCATCATAATTGAGAGATATTGACCACAGCTGGCGCTCTAAAACATTTTATAACGTTCTAGAATATTTTATATATTCAATATAAAAAAATAACTTATATAGAAATGCTCTTGCAAAAAACTATACATTTATTTAGATATGTTACTTAAGAGTATTAACATGGATATGTTTTGATATTTCTGGAACGAGGTCAAATATGCATACATGCTTTTAAGTATTTTTATTCGTTAGTGGTAAGCG